>JAJIYU010010770.1:0-15805 GCA_030144865.1 Tinospora cordifolia
CTCACTGAGCCACGTTGACTTTTAGGCTCACTACTCTACTAACATTTCAGGTTCCTCAGCAGCTGATAGAGGGAAAAGCGTGGTGATAGCCTAGTCCCGGAGTGGTCCTCTGTTTTCTTTTTGTTTCTATCTGAGGTCGATCATATTTTGTATGTCTGAAACTGTTAAATAGTCAAACTGTACTTTTGGAACATGATAACATGTAATGTATCGTTTACTTTGCACTTAAATTAAATGGATGTTTAGATTACTCTGATGTGGCATGGATGTCGAGGTTGGACAGGCTTAACGGCGACTGGGAAGACTCGACTCGATGAGTCAGATCGTTGAGCCGCCGTGCCGGTCGGGTCGCCCTTTGGCCTAGGGAAGGGGTCCCGACAGGTAGTAGACATTTGATGCTCAACTTTCTCACACTAAAAATTGAAGTGGGCTTTCCTATCATGTCCTCTAATACTTGAGTTTTTAATTATAATTACTAAGTAATTTCTTATGCCAAGATTCTTAATTAACCTAAGCAATTGACTCTTCTTAGTATTAAAGTCTTATTTAGGGTGAAATTTTCAATATGGTCACTACCTACAAGGATTTGTTCGCCTTAAAATGATATAAAGTTTTTGAATTAGTCATTATTTAATAAAAAAATTTATCATTGATAATATAAAAATATATATTTTAATACGAAGGTCTTTCACAAACCTATTTGCCTTCATCTACTCATCCATTACCAATTTCGATTTGAATTCTTCTCAACCATCTAGGAAACATCAGTAGGTGGATTTGCTTTAACCATCTACTACTAATGTTGTGAGACTCCAGAAACCTACCCTGGGCAACTTTTTTGGGACCTGTCACTCTCAAAACCCCAAATGTTCCTCTATTTCCAAAAAAAAATATATGTGTCGCCATGTGGTCGAGCTTACCCTCAAACTTGCTTGGTCGGAGTTTTTGAAATTCCTACAACTCTCTTTGTTCCTAGTCTTCATGCTAGTGGTGTTCTCAATAGATTCTACTATTCACCTCCAAGTCAATTGGACTCGAGGCTGGGGCTATGGTTGGATTTGTTGGCTGAATCTATAGCTTGCGTCTAAGGTAGAACCCTTATAACCTACTCTATTACTTGTTTGGTGATCTTTACCATCACCTTTAGAGTAATTATTGCCCTTATTGGAACCTCTATAGATGCAACTGGTGCCCTATGTCCCTATTGCCTAAATCTTCTCAAACTTGACAACATTTTCATTAGATCTCCTGGTTCTTGTTATTTTATACAAGTCAAAAATTCTGATTAGTATTGTTATTTCATACACTTTCATTAGATCTCCTGCTCATGATCATGAGCATGGCAGTTCCTAAGGTGTACTTACGGTTTCATGAACTTGATCCTCATTAACATAGCCGAGATTCAAGGATGCATTCCTTAATCCAATGTTGCTATGCAACTTGATATAATTCCATGGAGATTTCCTTTAAATGGCACTATCTTCAAATTATGGTGATTATTCTTTATTTCTAATTTGGTATTTTAATTTGGTAATTTTCCTTGCATTATACTTACCATCTTGAGTCATTTTGAGCATAAACGGAATATTCTTATATGGTGAGTGATTAGGCTAGTGTGTAGATGAACCTAGGATTGCTTATTATTATAAATGTGGATGCTCAAGATTTTAGGATGCTTAAGAATATAAGCTTGATCCATGGGTGGGTATTTCACCATACCCTTATACATGAATTGAGGATTCGTTTATAATTTTTCCCAAAAGGGCATATAAGGGCACTTTCAACTAAAAAAAATTATTACTAAATATCAAAATTTCATTACCTAATGCATTTAGCAATAAAAATTTTTCATGGGAAAGTCATCGTTAAACATTCATCACTAGTTGTATTTAGCAATGAAAAAAAAAATTGTCATCGCTAACTTTTTATGATTAAAATTAATAGCAAAATATTAGTTTTAGCTATGAAAATATAATTATCTATAAAAATATTTTTTATTGCAAAGATGTAAATTTGGTTATGATTTTCAAAGTTATTGCTAAACAATATTTGCTATGACATTTTATTTTTGTAGCTAATAATTATATTTCTCTATAAATTATTTTTGCTATGACATTTTATTTTCATTGTTAAAATATAAGTTAACTATAAAATGAGATACGTAGTAAAAGATTACATTTGTTGATAAAAGTTTTTTTTTCTGTAACTAAAACATAAACTTGTCTATGAAATGAACTTTGTAATAAAAAATTTCATTTGTCCACATAAAATTTTCATTGCTAAAATGTAAACTTAGCTACGAAACAAAATTTATAGTATCAGTCCATATTTTTTTTAAGAATTATTTTTATTGCTAAATTGCACATTTAACTATGAAATAAAGTGTATGGTAATATATTATATTTGCTTATGAATTATATTTATTGCTAAAATATACATTTAACCATGAAAGGCAATTTACAATAGATGTTCTTTGACAAGAATAAATAAATCTTGCTGAAAGTCTTATTTCTTTTTTTTTTTTTTTCATTTGAAAAAAATATGAGCTTTACAATTTTTTCAGTATTTTGTGCATACTAAAAACTAACTCATAATTGAAATAAAAGATAACGTTCAATAATATAAAGAAACTGCTTAGTATTATTTCTTTTTTTTCATTTAAAAAAAATATGAGCTTGACAATTTTTTTCAGTATTTTGTGCATACTAAAAACTAACTCATAATTGAAATAAAAGATAACATTCAATAATATAAAGAAAATGCTTATTATTATAAATAATTAATAATAAAATATTGAATGCCTTTGTCACCCCTTTGATATTTAGTATTATATAACCTCTGAATCCCATAATGTCCAAATCAATAGAATTATTTAAAAGTCATCATTATGATTGATGTAACCCCCCATTCTAAAAATTATATAAAGAGGTCTTGTGCCTCATAGAAATAATCAACAAAGAGAACAATTCTCTCTTGGAAAACTTTCGATTCTCTCTATTGTTCTTGAGTTTTCTTCCCTTTCTCTTAAAGAAATTCTTGCTTTTTCAATTTGTTTTAGTTTGATTCATATTACATTATCAGCATGAGCTAGCTCTTCAAGATCAACTTCGAAGGCACAAGAGTTTGGAAAGAAAAGGCTTGAAGGTATACTTTGATTTATGTGATTAAATATTTGAGTAATACATTTTGTTTGCACATGTTTGATTATTTATATATAATATTATTTACTATTAATTATATGTAATTATATTGACTAAGAAAATATGTTCTTTAGTTGCGTCTAGTATGATCTTCTACATTAAAAATCAAAAGTCAAATAAATAAATTTATTTAATATTTTATTGATTATGTTCTATTCTTAATTTTTATAAATAGTACTATAAGTTTGAGTTGATAGTCGGTAAGCCTTGTCCCGAGTAAAGCTAAACATTGAAAGGGAGATGAATTATCATGTCTTAAGAGGTCGGTTATTCTAAGTAGACTCTGTCTCACCGCCCTTTCCTAGAGGTTGTCCTACCAATTCATACAAATAGTACATTTTGATTATTAAGATGTGAACATATATGTAATTTGTATTTTTTATTATTAAAAAATATATATATATATATATATATATATATATATATATATAACATATCTATTTCATTAAAATAGATTAAAAATTTATTTGAAAAAAAAATTGTTTAAATAAGTCACATTCTAATATATTTTATTTATCTTGTGAAGCAATATGTCAAACCTCACGAAGTTAGAATTTGTGACACTTGATATTTCGGGCAAAAATTATTTATCATAGATTTTAGATGTTTAAATTCATCTTGATGCAATGGGTCTTGGAGACACCAGCAAAGAGATAAATAATGAGTCCCTGTAAAATCGTGCCAAGGCAATGATTTTTCTTCGTCACCATCTCTATGAGGGATTGAAAATTGAGTACCTTACCATGAAAGATCCACTTGAATTGTGGACATGTTTAAAAGAAAGATATAACCACCAAAATACAGTAATTCTTCCAAAGGCTCGTTATGACTGAATGCATCTTCGGTTACAAGACTTCAAAAGCGTGAGTGAGTATAACTCCAAGGTATTTAGAATTAGCTCTCAATTATTATTGCGTGGAGAAAAAATCACTGATGATGATATGTTAGAAAAAACATTCTCCACTTTTCATGCCTCGAATGTGCTTTGCAGCAGCAATATCGAGAGAAAGGATTTAAAAAATATTCAGAGCTAATTTCTTGTCTTCTTGTGGCTGAACAAAATAATGAGCTATTAATGAAAAATCATGAAGCTCGTCCAATTGGTTCTACTCCATTTCCTGAAACGAATGCAGTGACATCAAATAGTATTGGACATGGAAGAAGTTATGGTCATGGCCGTGGTCATAGACGCGGTCGAGGTCGACATACATATCGTAGTGGTCGTGAAAAATCTTCTCATCATAAAAATAATATCAGCCACCAGAAATGGAAAAATAATGAGAAGAAAGAAGAAAAAGAAAAAAGAGTTTCAAAGAATTCTGAGAATAAATGCTACAGATGTGGTATGAAAGGACATTGATCACGTACCTGTCGTACATCACAACATCTTGTTGATCTTTATCAAGCATCATTAAAAGAAAAGGGAAAAATGTAGAGGCAAATTTTATTTTTCAAAATGATGACATTGACCAAAGTCTTCTTAACATGACACATTTGGATGTAGCACATTTTTTTGAAAACTCAGAAGGAAGATGTGAGTGAATAAAGATGAATTTCTAAATTTTATTATTATTACTTTTGATTATGTGTATCACTTTTGTATGTTTGTTTTTCAATGTGTGTTGCTTTTGTGTGTTTACTTTGGTGTATTTTTCTCTCATTTATATATAAAATTAAATATTTCTTACAAATATTTACTTTACTTTAATGAAGAAAATATGGATGTTCATGATCAAACTTTAGCTGGAATCAAGATAAAAAATGAAGATATTTGTCTTGTAGACAGTGCTACGACACATACCATACTTACAAATATAAAATATTTTTCTCACTTGCTTATGCAAGAAGCTAATGTTAGCACAATATCTGGTAGTGCAAAACTTATTGAAGGCTCCAGAATAGCTAATTAATAGTTACCTAAAGGAACAAAGATTATTATAAACGATGTACTACTATCGACTAAGTCTCGAAGAAACTTATTAAGTTTCAAAGATATTAGGAAAAATGGATATCATATCAAAACAATTAATGAAGGAAATATTGAATACCTTCATATCACAAGTATGGTATCGGGTAAGAAACATGTATTAGAAAAATTACCCATTTTTTCTTCTGGTTTATACTACGCGAATATTACAACAATTGAGATAAATGCTATAGTAAACTAGAAGTTTACTGATATCAATGTTTTTAATATTTGGTATGACCGGCTAGGACATCCCGGTTCTATAATAATGCAAAAAATCGTTGAGAATTCACATGGACATTTACTTAAGAACCAAAAGATTCTTAATTTTAGTGAATTCTTATGTGTTGCATGCTCTCAAGGAAAACTTATTATTAGACCATCACCAACTAAGGTTGGAATTGACTCTCCTGTATTTTTGGAACATATACAAGGTGACATGTGGGCCCATTCACCCACTGTGTGGACCATTTAGATATTTTATGGTTTTAATTGATGCATCTACAGGATAGTCACACATGTCTTTATTATCAACTCGTAACCTGGCAATTACGAGATTGCTTGCTCAAATAATACGGTTGAGAGCTCAATTTCCAGACTATCCGATCAAGAAAATATGTCTTGATAATGCTAGTGAGTTTACATCTCAAGCTTTTAATGATTATTGCATGTCAATTGAGATTATTATTGAACATCCTATTGCTTATGTTCATATGCAAAATGGTCTAGCAGAATCATTTATTAAGCGCCTCCAATTAATAGCTAGACCATTGATTATGAGAGCAAAACTCCTTGTTTTTGTATGGGGACATGCTTTTTTTTATGCAACAACTCTTATACGCATTAGGCCAACAAATTATCATAAATTCTCCCCTTTGCAATTGGTTTATGGTCAGGAGCCAAATATTTCCCATTTGAGAATTTTTGGATTTGCGCTATATGTTCCGATTGCTCCACCACAACGCACTAAGATGGGTCTTCAAAGGAGGTTAGGTATATATGTTGGATATGATTCTCCATCGATAATTAAATATCTTGAACTAGTGACTGGAGATATATTTATAGCCCGGTTTGTTGACTATCATTTTGATGAGACAGTTTTTCCAACATTAGGGGGAGAAAATAAATAGCTGGGAAAAGAAGTAGATTGAAATGCTTCATTATTATCCCAATTTGATCCTCGAACAAAGCAATGTGAACATGAAGTTCAGAGGATAATTCATTTGCAAAATATTGCAAACAGATTGCCAGATGCATTCACTGATCTTAAAAGAGTGACTAAATCTCATATTCCAGCTATCAATGCTTCAGCTCATATTGAAGTCCCTGAAGGACAACTTGTTGCAAATGAATCAAAGACGCGCCTGAAGCATGGTAGACCAATTGGTTCTAAAGATAAAAATCCTAGAAAAAGAAAAGGAGCAACTGATAAGGATGTCCAAATGGAGGAGGTAGATACTCTTGAAGAGATCAGTGACATAACTAACAATGAAACCCCAGAAAAGGTACATATACCTGAAAATAATGAAGAAATTTCAATTAGTTATGTCACCATGGGGATGAAATGGAACCGAAAAGAAAAGGTTGTTGATGATATCTTTGCATATAAAGTAGCGCTTGATGTTTTGAATGAAAGCGAGGATCTTGAACCTAAATCTATTGAAGAATGTCGCAAAAGACATGACTGACAAACATGAAAAAACGCAATCCAGGCAGAGTTAGACTCACTTGCAAAACGAAATGTTTTTGGACCTATAGTCCAAACACCTAAAGGTGTAACCCCTGTAGGGTATAAATTAGTTTTTGTGCGAAAAAGAAATGAGAATAATGAAGTTGTAAGATATAAAGCGCAACTGGTTGCACAAGGTTTTACCCAGAGACTAGGTATTGATATGAGGAGACATATTCTCCTATGGTCGATGCAATTACATTTCGATATCTTATAAGCTTGACAGTCCAAGAAAAACATGAAATGCGTCTAATGGATGTAGCAACAACCTACTTATATGGATCTCTTGATAGTGATATTTATATGAAAATCCTAGAAAGATTTCAGATGCTTGCAGCATCTAACTCAAATTCTCGAAGAATTTATTCAATAAAGTTACAAAGATCTTTGTATGGACTAAAGCAATCTGGAAGAATGTGGTACAACCGTCTTAGTGAGTATTTGTCTAAAGAAGGCTATAAGAATGATCCAATTTGTCCATGTGTTTTCATTAAGAAAACTGGATCTACATTTGTTATAATTGTTGTATATGTTGATGATTTGAACATTATTGGAAGTCCTAAAGAACTTCCAAAAGTAGCAGATTATCTAAAGAAATAATTTGAAATGAAAGATCTTGGTAAAAGTAAGTTTTGTCTCGGCTTGCAGATCGAACATTTATCAAGTGGAATTCATATTCAGCAATCAACTTATACAGAAAAGATCTTGAAACGATTCTACATGGATAAAACTCATCCATTAAGTACTCCAATGGTTGTTCATTCACTTAATGTGAATAAAGATCCTTTTCGGCCTCAAGAAGATGAAGAAGAACTACTTGGTTCTGAAATACCATATCTTAGTGTCATCGGTGCATTAATATATCTTGCTAACAACACAATACCTGATATAACATTTTCTGTGAATTTATTAGCAAGATATAGTTCTTCACCTACAAGAAGACACTGGAATGGAGTTAAACATATATTCAAATATCTCTGAGGCACAATTGATCTGGGTTTATTTTATTCAAATGAATCTCGAGAGAAATTAGTTTGTTATGCAGATGCAGGATACTTATTCGATCCACATAAAGCAAGATCCCAGATAGGTTATGTATTCACATATGGTGGTACTGCTATATCTTGGAGGTCTATCAAACAAACATTAGTTGCTACATCATCAAATCATGTTGAAATATTAGCAATTCATGAGGCAAATCGAGAACGTGTTTGGTTAAGATCAATGATTCAACATATTGAAAGGACTTGTGGTTTATTTTCGAAGAATGATGCTGCAACAATATTATATGAAGATAATGCTGCTTACATCGCGCAACTAAAAGGAGGATACATAAAAGGAGATAGAACAAAACATATTTCGCCAAAGTTCTTCTTCACACATGATCTTCAAATGAATGGTGAGATTGAAGTTCAACAAACTCGTTCAAGTGACAATTTAGCAGATATGTTTACAAAGGCTTTACCGACTACATTATTTGAAAAGTTTGTTCATAACATTGGGATGCGTCGGCTTTGAGATTTTAAATGATATCATCAACAAGGGGAGAATAAAGATGAGTTATTAATTAGTGCACTGTACTCTTTTTCCCTTAGCTAAGGTTTTATCCAACTAGGTTTTCCTTGCAAGGTTTATAACGAGGCAGTCCTAACAATATTATAAGACTCCATCAGAATATATACTCTTTTTCCCACTGGGTTTTATCTAGTAAGGTTTTAATAAGGTATATTGTAATATAAAAAGTATTCAAAGGGGGAGTATTATAAACAATAATAATAAAACATTGAATGCCTTTGTAACCCCTTTGATATTTAGTATTATGTAACCTCTAAATCTCATAATGTCCAAATTAATGAGATTATTTAAATGTCATGATTATGATTGATGTAACCCCTCATTCTAAAAACTATATAAAGGGGTTTTGTGCTTCATAGAAATCATCAACAAAGAGAAAAATTCTCTCTTGGAAAACTTTCCACTCTCTCTAGTGTTCTTGAGTTTTCTTCCCGTTCTCTTAAAGAAATTCTTGCTTTTTCAATTTGTTCTAGTTTGATTCATATTACTTATAAATTATTATTCTTTACATCATATTAAAAATCAAATCTTCCAGAGATAATGAAGCTAAAAATTATAATATTTTACTAAAAAAAACACCTAAACACGGTGTAACCATAGAAATTGTGAACAAAATACAAAAAAAATGTTATAAAATAATATTCACATACACAGAAGGCATTATTACAGAAATCATAAGAAAAAAAATAATTAATCAAATGAAATCTTGAAAAAAAATCATAACAAATCCATTCTTGAACAAAATGGTCACGAGATGGATTCCTTTAGCCAATAAAATGTGTTCCATTTCTAAGTTTGAGGATTATTTGAGAAATATTAGTAAACAAAAACCAAGGCATAGCATGCTTGTCTGGTACATAGTTGTAAGGACTTTTTTTTTCAAATAATACAAAATAAATAAATTATTTTTAAAATATCCAACCTGTAAAAGTTATACACAATCTACCCAACTTTCAATAGTGTGTTTCCACGTGTGCGTCCACTTGGCAAATTTGGAGTTTTGTCATGTTCAGGTATGAAGACGTCTTTTGAAAAGGTGCCTTCAGTGTAAATGAGAATTACACTGAAGCCGTCTTTTCAAAAAATGCTTTCACTATAAATCCCATTTCATTAATTCCTGAAATTGCCTAGTGGTGGTTCAAATGCATGGCTATGGTTGACTTGCATCTACTGTCTATGCAAAATTGAGAACAACATATGTATGGATAGTTTTTAAGTCATCTTAATTAAATGATAATAGGGTTGTCTGGATTTTCCTTCAGAATTGACTGTCTTTTTCATTTATTGTTTATTTGTGGAACATGTGTATACTTACCTAATACTTCCATGTTTGGTGCTCCCTAGCTTGCCAGTTATGCCTCTTACTTGGTCAAATGTGTGCATTCATAAATATTTGTGTCTGTATGAGTAAATATATTTGTGATTGGTTTATTTCACTATCTATGCTTGCAGATGTACATGGTAAAATGAGTTTAAGAAGAATCTCATGTTCTGTCTTGCAGTGTGTCTTCATCAGATTTGGTTTCAAAGTGGATGGGTGAAAGTGAAAGGCTAGTTTCTAACCTTTTTCAGATGGCTCGTGAAAGTGCTCCTTCAATTATCTTCATTCATGAAATAGATTCTTTATGTGCCCAGTGAGGGGAAGGAAATTAGAGTGAAGCTTCACGACGAATTAAAACAAAACTTCTTGTACAGATGCAGGTATTTCATGTTGTCTTTAGACTATTTCACTTAGATGTCATTTTTTGTGCAACATATTCATGAATAAGATAATGAACCAGAAGGCCAGAACTGCAAGTTCTAAGTAATTTGGTAATTAAACCTTGGTGAATTAAGTTGTTCTTTTACTAACGATTAGCATATAAAACACAAAATTTGTCAACTGATGCCTTCTAGATGAGCCCTGCAATCGGTCATTATACCTTTAGAAGTTACATTTCCACTTCCACCTAAAATTTTAGGAATTTGTTGATAGTTGATGTGGATTCATAAATTGGATCAGCTTTTCTGCATCTATAACGCAAATCTAAAGGTCTGTTGATTTGTTATTTTGTTTCATGTCCACATATCTTATCGTGTTAGAATATATGAGAAAGAAAATTAGATGAGGACCACGATCATTTTATGGTACATGAGTATAGTTCACTCATTTTTTCCTTACTAGTTTACAATACAGACTGCAATATAAAAGTTATAAAGGAAAATGTATTAAACTAGATAAAATGTTGAAAATTAAAATAGGCACACTGTAATGATTGTCCATCCCTAAAGTATGTACTGCTTTTTCAAGTAATAAATTTATTAAACCTTTTCTCAGTGAGAGACGAGCTAGCCTTATAATTTGACACTCCAAGAGAAAAAATGAAAATCAAGAACCTCAATATATTAAAATGTAAGCTATGAGAGCTTGAATAATAGAATATAGAATATTACATGGTCAAGAACACCCCAAAAATGAGACATTAATTTTGGTTTCTCGTTAGCTCAGGAATACCCTGAATTATAACAATAATAAGCGTCAGTATTGATCATCCCTACTTGGGCTACTCACCCTTTATGTTGACACAGCACCAGCCCTAGAATTTGGGCTTTCCTTTGATTAAGTACTTGGTATTCATTGCAAACGTACCCATCTTCTACATCTAAGGTGGAGCTCAGTTTTGTCTCTTTGTTAAATAAATTCAGGCACAAATATGAGTTAACAATACATAGATTCAAGAAGAAATAGATGATATTAGAATAATATATTATGAGGCGAGTATAGCGTCAAGAACCATACATGACAGAGTAAATTACAAGTCCAACAGCTACAACAGCAAAAGAAATGTAATATAACTAGTGAACCTGAAACAATAGTCGTTAAAAATTTGGTCTTGCTAGCAATCACAAAACTAAGACAAACATACTGTGTTATTGAGGGTACCTTCTGATGGTAGAAGAAAACACGAATTACAACTACCCACACATCTGATGTTAGAAGCAAAAGATTCAACAGCACAAATCCACCCTTCTGTGTGCCAAGTTGTCCTGTTAGGAAAATCTAGCTCCATGGAAATTTTATGGGTGGCTAACACCCTCATGAGTGGCTATGTATAGGTATGAAAATGAAATATAATGAAATCTCCATGGTAAATTTCTTTTCTAAAACAAAAAGAAGAAAAAAGGGCATGTGAGAATTGAAAATAAATTTAAAACAAAAATATGCACTAGCTTGTGAAATTACTTCATAGAGATTACAGAAGGTGTTGGACAAAGTGGATGGGTAGATAGCCCAGTTTTCAGAACTTCACAAGTTCAAATATGATACTGCAAATCAACTGAACATAAACATTTTTGTTCTTGTGACATAAATGAAAATTTAGAATGATAACTGAATTTTCACTCTACATTTGCTGCTATTGCTACAAATTCACTAATAAACAACCGGGAAAATGAAACCTTTCTTTAATATTGACAAAGACAATCCTCTTTGACGTTGCTCATTGCATACCCAAGCGTCCTTGCAATGACAAGTACATCCCCAAGAATGGGCAGCTTACCACCTGCAAGATTGGGCGGTATTCTAAATCATTAAACACAAGAAATCGTTAAAACACCAAGGCAACGGAACAAAGACTGGCAACAGGAATCACCATCTTGTTCTTGCATTAGTAATTCTCCATAATATAACTCATCAAATCATTTTTCTACATAAGTTGTTTCATACTTGTATGCTTTTCGTAACTGTGAATGAAACCAAAAATACAAGTGGGTGGTTAGTTCCCTTAGTATATACTACTAATTTGGCATAACTACTAAGTAGGAAGTCCATATTTAATAATGCATGTTAGTATGCCCATAAGGAGTAGAACTTTTCTGGATTCTCACACATTTAGTAGTGTTAAGATTATTTAATCAGGAATCATGAGATCTTTTGAAAAGTAACTACAAAAAATATATGACAAGAAGATGAGTAATTAATAAAAATCATGCAAGACTATGATAAAAAAATGAGATAGAGATTAGATAAGAAATTGACTACTCATGAAGCATTAGAGATGAAATCAAGAGTGCAGATAGAAATAGAAACAAATAATTCAACAAGGGAATAAAAGGGAAAACAGAACTAGAAATAAAGCATACAAAATCTTAAGATGCACATATTAGTACCTAATGTGATGCTCTGGGAGGTGGAGGAATACTAATGTTTACTGCAGGAGCACTTTTCTTTGCAGTAGATTTGGCTAAGTTCCTTTGTTCCTCTGATAAGTGTTCGACATTACTGGCATTGATATGAGATATGAGAGATTATAAATACAGTTCTATAAATATAATGGCAATTCACTTGAGGCTTGATTCTAATAGACAAACATATCATGGTAGTGCAATTTAAAAGATTCAAAAGATTCAAATCAGGGCATAGCCCAACTATCTTTATTGGCAATGTTAAAACAACAATCTTTCCTCATGTAGTTTATAGGATAGTACTCAAAAAGATGATGTTTTGAAACAAGTGCATATACTAGAAATATTTACCGAAAGTTCAGAAGGTTCTATGCCAATGGCTAATGAAAGTCATAGTGTTGTATTTTTCACGCATCTAACAACCCAGTTAAAATCAATAGTGTCAAAACAAGCAATTCAAGATAAACAATTCTCATTGCATGACATTCATACTTTTTTTGTAAATACCTTAGACATATGCACCCCAAGACTTTTGTGGATTCTAGAACACTGCTTACATATAAAAATTCCCAGATTCACACTAGCCCATCTTGGACTTCTGTGCAGAAAAGTTCTATCAATAAATGTGCCTCAATTAGCATAAAGAAAGTTCATAAAGAAAGGTTTTGAACAGGCCTTAAGCATATTAAAATATTCTCAACCATACTCAGATACAAACATATACATACTTACATCTTATATCTTAGAAAGGTAAATATATGCAACACCCATGTGTTACTTAGTTATGCTAATTAGAACATTGATCTTAACAGTGCTTGCACCAGTAATTCTTAGTAAAATAGTCTTTTTAGTTTTCTATCATAGGAAAAAACATATATAATATACTATTGCTAGTTCCAGGTACTACTTGCTTTTCTATCATCTTCATCTTCTTGGAAGTATTGCACCTTTAACCACTGATTTGGCACTTGATATAAAAAGGGACATGTATGTCAATCATTCACAACACAAATAATATTAATTGCAATTGAAACATGGATTAAGACAACAGTGAAACTTATCATGCGTTACCTTTTTAGCTAGCTTCACCATGCACCTCTTTGATTGACACAAGTTCTAATTTCATATCACAATGTAAACACAAAGAATTAAAACAAATATGGTGCAAAAATCAAAATAGATGTGGCCAATAAACAACTCCAACACTCCAAAAATCTCCAAAACTTTACAATAAAAAATGCATGACAATCTAAATAAACAACTCCAAAACACCAAAAAATATTGTTGTTCTGTCCCACAAGGTGGCCAATGGCGTCTTTTGTTTCTTCTTAGATGTTGTCTTGTGTATTGTTGCAATGGTTGTTCATCAGGAGGCTCGACAAGAGGTTGGGGATGAGGTTGAACTTCATCTTCAGGCACTTGTGCATTAGCTTCATCATGGAATGTAGCACCGGATGGGAACATATTCGCATCAAATAAGAATCCGGCATCTTGTGACGTTGAAGCTTATACATTAGAATATGGCTCAAATGGAACACTATGAGTTATTGGAGTACGATTATATGGGGATGGCGTATGCTCTCCACCTTCTCTTTGTACCATGTACTCTGCCTGAACTATTTGCAGTGAAGATAATGTAACCTTCTCAATCTCCCTCATAGATGCATCGTTGCTTTATTGATTGAGCATGTACATATGAGCAATCTGGCTTGCCTAAACATCAACAAACAAGAGCAAAAAGATAAACTATTGGTAATGATAAATATTGAATCAAAAATGTTATAATGTGGAATGAAAGAGATATACATACCAAGTAATGAAATCTTGCCCCATTTATTGTCATAAATCGCCGCGTTATTGTTCTATACCAAATCATGTAGGGATCAAAATAATTATCCATATATGGTACATGAGAAACATGTACTATCCCCTTAGCCAAATGGTCTAATCGTTCTGCCCACTGCTCAATAAACCTCTGATGCACTACAAGCCAATCACAGTCAGATTGACTTCTCATATCTGCATTGTGAAGATCAGCTTCTGCACTACAGGGTTCGGGAATGGGCTGATACATTCCAAATTGTCATAATACTCAATTAGGCCTATGATGCTCAAAATTCGCAAAACAAATGAGTAGTGAGACAGTGTGCAAATGTTTCTACCCCGTCGACAGTACTCTGGCAAATCATTGACTATGTCATCTGTGTATGGCATCCATATGACCTGTAAGCCAATGACATATTTGTTATTATGGGTTTTAGGTTAAATCCCAACATATGGTATACAATAAGCAATTCAAATATAATGAAAGATACTTGCTAAAGTAATTGCATATCTAACAACTCTCTGTATTTGACCAACACATGCATTGGAACATGTGTGGTCACTAATGTATTTCTCCACCTGCAGTACAAATAGAAACACAGAAAAAAATTTTAAGTGTTAACGCTGTGAAGGTCAAGGTAATAGAGGATAACTATCATTCCACATTACCTATATCCTAATGGTGGCGACAAAGGCAGATGTGCATGAGGATCATTAATATTGTACCGTCTTTGTGGAGATAGAAAAGGAAATCGGTCCCATGCCCATAATTATAATAAAATCAACGCACCAGATACTCCTTTCTTCTCATAATCTACTTCTCGACACATCTGACGATACAACCATGCCAATGTAGCACTACCCCACGAATATTCGCCAGCTTTGTCAAAATCAATTAGTAATGGCAAATATCCTAAGTGTACTAAATTGTTTAATTGATCTGAAAATAAACAACCTCCAATCAGTTGCATAATAAATGCCCTCGCATATCGATCAACTTGAATAGTTGTAGCATGTAACACCCCGCCTCCCAAGTCCCATCTTCCACGTCATCTGACGATTCAATTCTCTTTGATAAAAAATCTTGGGATGCCCAGGAGACGGGCCCATGCTACATTTTCTTCTTCTTAAACCCCAAATGCAATAGGGTTCCTGTGTACATTAGTCTATGTACAAAATGACATCATGGTAAATAAAATTCTTCATTTATTAATTCGACAATTCCGAGTATAATAATTCATTACAGCAAAAAATAAATTCAAAGCTGAAAATACATGATTTCACTTGGGCCGATGTGCCCTACATTGAAATAAATAAAAACTTTCAATGGGTAAATCTCCTCGCAAG
>JAJIYU010010771.1:0-15832 GCA_030144865.1 Tinospora cordifolia
CTTCTTCTTCTTCTTCTTCTTCTTCTTCTTCTTCTTCTTCTTCTTCTTCTTTTTCTTTTTCTTCTTCTTTTCCTCCTCATTTTGTGTGGCAAGTCAATTGCTCGATTTTGTTGCTTTGTAGCTTCTTCTTCTTCTTCTTCTTCTCTTCCTATTGTTCTGGTGCTATTTAAAGGAAAGGGGTTGGTGTGCTAGAGGATCTTGGTGCTAGCAAGAGTGGAGAAATGGATCGGACTGTGAGAGGGCTTGGTGTTTATTCGCTTTCGAAGGTATCTGCTGCTAATCCTGCAAGCATACAGGTTCGCATTAGTAAACCGATGAGCCCGGATATCATCCTCAGGGAATGGAATTTACTAAAATATCTCAAATCCCAATTTAATGTTGGTTTTCATTTTATCAAGACTCTGATTAAGGTTGAATTGTCAATTTCTGAACAAGAACCTAAACAATCAAAAGCAGTAAAAGTGTGTCTTTGGAAATTATATGGAAAGGCTATCTAGGATAATAAACTCCACTGTATGTCCTGTGATTCTTATTTCAAATCATAAAATGTTTGCACTATGAGTTATAACACCTGTAACTGAAACCCTCTCTCGAGGTGCCTCAATTTCTATTAGTATTGTCTTATAATGCCCTCTTTCGAGGCGCTTAATTAACAACCTGATGTTATGTGATCGACAATCTCATGCAACTCCCTGAACAGTTAACAACCCTCCGGTAAATCAGCCAATCTACGTCTATACTTTGACAACCTACCATTAAACCTTTCTTCCAAGTTAGTCTAATGTTTGAACTCATCATGTCTATAGCTAATAAACATAAAACATTGAGCATACATAATGTACAATAATGTTTTTAAATCAGTCACTTCAATAAGAAATCACAGTTCACACATTGGAGATTTACATCCCAGACATTTAAAACTAACTAGCTTGACATCGAATGAATTGAAAGCATCAAAAAGTAATAAACAAAGTTAAACATACTCAAAACTTGGTCTCACTTCTCAAATCCTACTTGAACCTCTTGTTTTTCTCATCTTGAGCCGTCACAGTTGAGTTTTTCTGAATTGGGTATGTTTAGACTCTAATCCTCTTTCCTCTTTATAGGCCCACAATAAAAAAAACTCTAAAAAGATGAGAAACCCGATAATTAATCGTGTGACCACGGACAACATCGTCTTTCAATAAAAATTCGGATTTCCTCCATTCTATGTACCGCGATTAGCCTGTTCTTGTTCGAGTCACGTTCTAGTTACCGCGGTCACTAAACCACCGATCGCGGTAACCAGTGAGTTATTTCTTTGCTCTGTCTTCCTTCGGCTACCTCAATCGTTAGTTATCCTACCACGGTAATTTGATGCTTTCCTTTTGATTTCCACTTCTCTTTGTCTCTACATGAAGCAATTCTCTCTTGGCTTCGTCTTAAACCTGCACCACATTGGAAATCCTTCCCCAGACATCATTTTCTCATGGAAAAGCTATAAATTATGAAAAAAAAAGGCTTAAAATGCAATGAAACATGTTATTCCCTAATCTAGATGCTCATGCTACTAATTATGCACAACTTTGTCTAATTTTCCTTTTATTTCCTAAAAAATGCAAGAAATCGCCTATACTAATATTAACTTAGTTGCAACTAACAAATATCCCCAAACTTAGACTGTTGTTCGACCTTGAACAATGACTCTAATCTAAGGTGTTATCCCATGCCATATAAAAATAAATTCATTTTCACTCATCATTGTGACCTTTATCTTTCATCCTTGCAGTATGATTTATTAATACATCCCTAAGGTCATTCAGGTTGTCTAGATTTTCAGTTCATCTGCCATTCTTCCTTAACTTCACGCTCTCATCTGTCAGTATCTTAGTCATCCTAGACTTTGTCAGTGATTTTTAGGTTATTATCCCACTCATAGAAATCTTTTCCTAATACCTGATTACACAGACCCTCTCAATTCTTTACTCTATCTATCCTCTACTCAGTTCAGATTATTGTAAGAATGAAGGGTTTTTTTTCTAGGTTGTAATGTGGTCTGGCTCAAGGTGCAAGTAAATAAAGAATTTTATTCTAACTCAAGTGTGCACTCATAGCAATAATACCAACCTCTTTTGTTTCATTTTCTTCAATACCAACTTATCCTCTCTGTTCAACCCCTCTTTCTATTCATTCATGCTTATAACCTTGTTAATAGCTCCCCCAAACTTATTTCATCTGTTGCACTCCAAATTGTACCCACATGTACACTCATATAGAAATTGAAGTTTGGCTTTCATTGACAATACTGAACTAACTCTTCTTCAACATTTTTTTAATGTTCCAAAATATAAAAAACATAAAAAACAATTGTATTTCAATGTTAGCATCTCCTCCTCCTTTCACACTTCCAAATAGTTAGAATTAAAACCATGAGTGCACACAAATAGGTTCAACTCAGATATTAATAAAAATGATAAGGTGTGCCTAAATGTAATGTTTGGGTTTACAACAAGAAAACTGGCTATAAAGCTCAAAATTGGCTGTAAAAGGTTATAAATGTTGGGATCAGCCTTTAGGCACAGACTCAAACAAAGATGGCCTACTTCATTTCCCTCATATAATCATTCCTAAGTAGTTTTTGAGATAGATTTGATTATTTCAAGAATTTGTGGGAAGTTCTCTCCATTTGTAGTTTAGTTTCCAATCCTCACTTTCCTTAGCTTTGGATTCTCAATCTACCTAAGACTAAAAGGGTTTGTCAAAGTCAAATTTTAGACAAACCAAGCACACAGACTGTTTAAAGGTACCTTAGTTCTTTACCTCATCACATTGAAAGAATTTTTCAATTTCATAGGTCACTCAGTGAAAATTTTTTCAAAACTATGGTTATATGGCTATGGCATGGACGATCTAGCCTAAATAACTTCTACTAAATGTTCCTAACATGCTTCTAAATTATGTAAAGCAAAGCACTAAGAAGGAAAAGTAACTATGAAGTTGAAAGAGACTAACAAAAACTAAACCTGATGTGTCGAAGCGTTTAGCACCTCCAAACTTGAATGGTGCCTTGTCCTCAAGAGCACAATGATTCGCATAAATGGGAAAGTACACATCACAACATGCATTCAAAAATAGAGAAATTAGTCTAGAAATCACAAAGATTCTAAGCATAGGCATTACTGCTAACGAGAATCAATGCATAATCAAAAATAATTATCCATTGTAAACATAAGTGAAGTTTAAAGCAAACAAAGACAAAGAAAAGGGAAAGAAAAACTGGAAATTAGAGGTCCTCTCCAGAAACTTCAACCTTTGTGATGAAGTCATTCTCCCTCCCTCCATCATCATCATCATCAACCACTGGTGGAGTCAGGGGGGCTGTGGGTACAGTGTGTCATAGACATGTAGGGCATGCAATAGGAAGGAAGAGGATGGGCCTGTGCCATGGTCGGATCGGAGCGGTGTAACCACTGAGTGATGTAGGCCATCCAATGCATTATAACATGAGGATCAAAGGGTGGTATGGTAGATGATGATGGCTCAGCAATTGTCAAAGAGGACGGTTGCGGGCCAGTAGGAGTAGGAGCGGCTGCAATGCTGGCTGGGTCAGCTGGTAGCTATGGTGTCTCTATAGAGGCCCTGCGTTATTTAGCTGGAGTGGAGGTGAGCATCTTCACTTAGATGTGATCCTTCATCTTCAGCAGGGGCTCACTCCTTTCCCAAACTACCCTAGCTCTTCTGCATAGCTCTGTAATGAGGGTAGGATGGGGAAGTCCCACGTTGGTCTTGTCGATAGCAGACCAGATAGAACTAGAGATGATTGTCCCAACATTGATTGGGAGCCCCTTCATGATGTAATACACCAGCACTTCCCACTCTACGGTTACCCTTTTAATGGCTAATGAGGGAAGAAGGTTAGCACAAACCAAATAAAGCAAAACCTTTGTCAGCGTCTGAAACATTATCTTCACAAGGTTAGTGGGCCTATTATTGTAGCAAATCTAGGAAGCCTCGTCAACACAGAGGGTCCTCAAATCATCATCCAGATCGAAGCAGGGTAAGATAGTGTAATATTCGTCTGGTGAGTCGATGGGAATACCTTATACTTCGTTAATAGTAGCTGCCCTAAACTAGACCCACTTCTTGTGGACCAAAACTGTCATGCCCTCTCGACCAGCTGTGTTGGCATAGAATTCTTGGACTACAGGAATTACTGTCGTAGAGGGTGCTTGAATTAGCTACTCCCAATGATGAGCAGCTACTACTATACCAATGCCAATGTTACACTCCTCTTGCATCAACATTATACCTTGCTCTAGAATCAGATGGCAATTAGAATGGATGAGATTGAATCGCTATTTTGCTGCAACAGTTCAAAATCGAGCTCGATCTGCGGGAGGGGGAGGTGGTGCTAGTTGCTTCCCTTTAGAAGCAAGATGTTTCATTCGAAGAGGCCTGCAACAATGAAATCAGTAGGCAAGGAAAACAACACTTCATGTAAAAGAATGTGACTATTGAAACTAGATACTCAAAATAATTCTAGACAAGTCAAAGTGCTCTAGTCCAAAAGTCAATAGCCAAAACATCAAAAACATCCATTAAGAACATCAAAATGCAGATATCTCAACAAAAACATCCAAGTTCTACAGTATTGTGTATTCAATCAAGATAACAAACTAAATAGCTTTCAACTAATTTAAATAAGGGAAACAATAACCTAAAGTGCACATCGACAATGAGTTTGTGAGCCCCTTGCTTCCAACATTTTCAACACTCACTCAAAAATGACATGAAAGAAGAGGAATTTGAAAAGCTTTGAGCAAAACAAGTCATTTGAAGCATGAATAGTAAAATCTAAATCCTAAAACTGACCTAAACATGAGATTGAAACAAGGAAATAATGAAAACTAAAGTAAAAACACTTACATTGTTGCTAAGAAAGGGAAAGGCACTATGAGAATTGTAGGAGAAATGAAGAGTCAAAGAGAAACTCAAGAATATTCGGAACAAAATGCAAAAAATAACCACGATCAGATTTAAAAAGGATGCAATTACCGCAGTCACTGCTTTATGGACCGCGGTCAATGCATGAAATGTGAAATTTCACATTTTTGGGTTTTCGGCCACCGCGGTCCATAAAGCTGGATAGTACTTTAGACTGCAGTACATACGATGCTCCAAAAATGTACATTATAGTTACCACGGTACACAGAAGTATACACTTCTGGTGACCGCGGTACATAAGATGTATGCCCTAGGTTGTCTTCTAGTGATCACGGTACACATAATATATCATTCTGTGGACTGCAGTAATTGCACAAGGGGACAAATTTGCTCTTTCTGTAAACCGCGGTACATAAAATCTATGGTTCTGTGGATCACAGTAGGCAGAGCAAAACTGCCCTTCTCAATTCTTTTTTTTTGGTGTTTCCTAAGCCCTATGGTACTTAAAACCTATGAAATTAGTTGTTAACACCTACATGGATCCTTTAAAAATGAAACAAAACAAATGGAAACAACATGAACACAAGAAAATAGAAATCAATAGTGGGTTGCCTCACACTCAGCGCTATGTTTAATGCCGTTAGCTCAACGAGGATACTGCATTTCAATCTTTAAGTTATGCCATCTCCACAGTCTATTTTGGTCCCCCATAGAATATCTTCAATCTCTGACCGTTCACTTTAAATTTGTGGCCATCCAGCAAGCTTTGCACTTCCACTGCACCATACGAGAAAACTTGTGTAACTAGGAACGGTCCTGACCAACGAGACTTGAGTATTCTAGCAATCAATCAGAGTCGCGAGTTAAACAATTGCACTTGCTGGCTAGGTTTGAACTCTTTTTTCTCAATGAGTTGGTCATGCCATTTCTTTGTCTTTTCTCTGTAGATAGTGTTATTCTCAAAAGCATCACGGCGAAACTCTTCAAGTTCTACAAGTTGAAGTAGACGGTTCTCTCCACAAGCCTTTGCATCAAAATTCAACTTCTTGATTACCCAATAGGCTCTATGCTCTAATTCACAAGGTAGGTGACAAGACTTTCCATACAACAACTGATATGGAGACATGCCAATGGGAATCTTAAAAGTTGTCTGGTATGCCCACAATGCATCGTCTAGTTTTAGAACCCAATCTCTATGGTTTGTTTCAATTGCCTTTTGTAATATTGCCTTGATCTCTCGATTAGATACTTTAGCTTGCCCATTAGTCTGCGGATGATGAGGCAATGCAACCTTGTGTCGCACTTCGTATTTGGTGAGAAGGTTATTGAAGATTTTATTGCAAAAATGTGTACCTTCATCACTCACAATTGTTCTAGGTGTGCTGAAACTAGAAAAGATGTTGCGAAAGAGAAACTTCAACATAACTCTGGCATCATTCTTGGATGTGGCCACTACTTCAACCTATTTAGAAACATAATCAACAACAAGCAGTATATATTGTTTGTCATTTGATGGTGGGAAAGGTCCCATGAAGTCTATTCCCCAAACATCAAACAATTCGACTTCCACAAAAGAGGTAAGAGACATCTCATTTTTCTTAGAAATGTTGCCCTGTTTCTAGCATACTTCACATGTCTTCACAAATTGATAGGCATCCTTTAGCATACTTGGCCAATAAAATCCACTCTCAAGAACACACCTTGCTATAAATTGATGACTATAATGACCACTATACCGTAAAGCATGGCAGTCATAAAGGACCTTGTTAAATTTTGCTTCCAGAATGCAACGACAGATCACTTTATCAGCGCATCTCCGGTAGGGAAAGGGATTGTCCCAAAAATAGAACTTGTTTTCATGTATGAAGCGCTTGAGGTGGTTGTGGGACAAATCTAGTGGAGTAGCACCTGTGGCTTTATAGTTGGCAAAATCTGCATACCATGGTGCACTATTACTAACAATCAAGAGGTCCTCATCAGGAAAAACTTCCACTATGCCCCTTGGATCTAGATTTGCTTCATTGGATTGGCAAGACAAGTGATCTGCTACCACATTCTCTATTCTCTTTTTGTCTATCACCTCTATATAAAACTCTTGCAACAATAAAATCCATCTTATCAATCTGGGCTTTGCATCCTTTTTTGTGAAAAACTGACGAATAGTTGCATGATCGGTGAAGACCTTGACATGGGAACGCACAATGTATGACCGAAGCTTGTCACATGCATCGACAACAGCTAACAACTCTGTCTCAGTGGTAGTATAATTCTTTTGAGCATCATCTAACATTTTGCTTGCATAATATATAGCTCTGAACATTTTATCACGTCTTTGTCCCAATATGGCTCCAACAGCGTAATCACTAGCGTCGCACCGATCTCAAAAGTTTTCCCCCAAACCGGCGTAGACATAATAGGAGCAGATATTAGAGCCTTCTTTAATGTATTGAAGGCTTCAACACACTCAACTGTGAAATAAAATTCAGTTTCCTTCTCAAGCAAACTACACAACGACCAAGTGATGTGAGAGAAATTCTTGATAAATCTACGGTAAAAACCAGTGTGCCCTAAGAAACTACACACTTCTCGAACTGACGTTGGGGGTGCCGACTTCTCAATGGCTTGAATTTTTGCCCGATCAACCTCAAGACCATTAACAGAAACTTTGTGGCCCAAAACAATGCCTTCCCGAACCATGAAGTGGCATTTTTCCCAGTTGAGAACCAAATTTTTTTCCTCACAATGAGAAAGGACTATTTTCAGATTAAGTAAGCATCCATCAAATGTTGCAACAAACATAGAAAAATCTTCCATAAACACCTCCATGATGTCTTCAATCATATCTGTAAAAATTGCCATCATACATCTCTGAAAGGTGGCTGGTGAATTCCACAAACGTCTTCCAAAATGCATAAGTCCCATATAGGCAAGTAAAGATTGTCTTATTTTGATCCTCTAGTGTAATGACTATCTGATTGTATCCGCAGTACCCATCTAAGAAACAATAAAATTCATATCCAGCAATCCTATCAAGCATTTGATCGACAAAGGGCAAAGGGAAATGATCCTTCCGGGTGGCTTTATTCAGCTTTCTGTAATCAATGCACACACGCCATCTTGTAGTTGTCGTTGAAGCAATTGTCTCTCCTTTCTCATTTGTGACCACCGTGATTCCTCCTTTCTTAGGCACAACATGGATGGGGCTAACCCATGGTGAATCTGAGATAGTGTAAATAATGCCTGCATTCAACCATTTTATTACTTCCTTCTTCACCACGTCCTTCATGATCAAGTTAAGTCTTCATTGGTGCTCCACTGTAGGCTTATGTGAATCTTCCATTAAAATCTTTTGCATGCAAATAGCTGAACTTATACTATTTATATCTTCAATTGTCCATCCTATAGCAGCTTTGTGATCATTCAACACTTGCAACAACTTCTCTTCTTGGGCAGGGGTTAATGAAGAGGAGATGATGACCGGAAGGGATTGTGCTTCATCCAAATAAGCATATTTCAGATGTTGAGGAAGCGGTTTCAAATCAATGGCCTTGGAGGCTTCTTGGATATCTTCAGAATGATGAGCTTTAGATAATGGTGCATGTAAACTGTTAAGCTATGGTGGGTATGCTTCTAAAGCTAGCACAATTAGCTTCTCATCTTTAGACATAGGTTGGAAAAAAGAAATTGAATAGGAAATACATCCCACCAAATCATCTTGGGAGCTCAATTCATCTACAACCTCAACAATGCAAGAATTGGTGACTTCTATCCTTTTGCATTCATGCAGGTCACTAGGGTAGTTCATTGCTTGGTAGAGATTGAAAATAACTTTTTCTTCATTCACTCTCAAGGTTAGCTCTCCCTTATGTACATCTATCAGTGCATGACCTGTAGCTAAGAATGGTCTCCCGAAGATAAGTGGTATCTCACAATCTTCTTCCATGTCCAAAACCATGAAGTGAGCTGGAAATATGAATTTATCCACCTTTACTAAAACATCTTCAATAAAACCCTTTGAATATGTTAAAGATATGTCTACTAACTGAAGAATGACCATGGTTGGCTTGATTTCTGACATTCTCAACCTCTTGCAAACAGATAAAGGCATGATATTTATGCTAGCCCCTAGATCACAAAATGCCTTCTCAAAGATTTTAGATCCTATGTTGCATGGTATAGTAAAATTGCTCGGATCTTTCAATTTCTGAGGAAGTTTCTTTTGAAAAATGACACTACATTCTTCAATGAGCTTCATAGTTTCATAGTCTTCTAATTTCCTCTTTTTAGACATAATCTCCTTCATAAATTTTGCATAGTTGGGCATTTGCTATAAAGCTTCTGCAAAGGGGATGTTGATATGAATCTTCTTGAACATTCCCAAAAATTTGGCAAATTGTTTATCCAACTTCTTCTTTTGGAACCTTTGAGGGAATGGCAATGGTGGAGGCTCAAAAACCTTACCATCTTGAATGACACTCCCCTTGGTTTTCCCTTGTGATTTAGGAGGCTCTTCATGTTGTACAGTAGGTTGCCTTGGAAAATTCTTATCATAACTATCAACATCTTTAACTTCAATGGATGGCATAGCTAGATAGGGTGGGCTCGCTACCTCTTTCCCACTTCTAGTCATCACCGCCTTGCAGCTCTCCTTTGGATTGACTTGAGTGTCACTTGGGAATGAACTACGCTGCTGGTTTGACACTATCTGTGCCAACTATCCCACTTGCATTTCTAAGCTTTTAACTGTGGCATTCATATTTCCAATTTGAATCTCAATGCCACAAAATCTAATGTCATTTTTGTGCACCCTTCTTGTTAACTCTTTGAAGAACCATGAGTACATGTTCATCGTTTCATCAAGCTTGTCTTCCAAGGATGGCTTTTTGTCCTATAAAGGTTGTTGTGGTACAAATTCGGGTGGGAGTTGGGCATTCCTGCTATTTTCATATGAGAAGTTCTCATGATTTTTAACTCCCGGATGATAGTACTTGGGAACATTTTATACCCCCCAGCTAGTCCTTGGTAACCACTGAATCTGTTCATAACATTCATTTGCTCAATAGAAGCCTCTCCAGGATAAGTTTTCTTGTTAGCTTCAACAATAGACTGCACATGTTGAGTTTGCTGATTCTGATATTGTCCACTACCATTCTTCTCTTCTACCAAATTCAATCTATGAGTCATCACCGCAATTTGGGCATGCAAAGCACTAATTTCATCAACTTCATGAATCCCCACTCTCTTGGTTGTTCCTCTCTCTCTACCATGACCATATGCATTTTCTACCATGTCTTCAATGAGTTGGGTGGCATCCATTGTAATACCCCAAAAAATTTATAAAACGTACACGTCATTTTAGAGATATTAAATTATAAAATAATCAAATAAATAAATAAGAGAAATAATTATTTAACTATAATGAGGTATAAATAAGATGAAATAAAACTAAATAAATAAATACTGTTAGAAATAAATAATAGTCTTTGCAATACAAGTAGAGAATAAAAGTTTAAAATTAATAATGTTTAAGTTAAAAAAATAATAGTACAAGGTTCGCAAAAAAGAAATAAATGAGTTAAAAATCATGTTTATTTAAATGTATACATGGATTATGATTTGAAAAAAAATAATAATAAATGAAAATATTACGATGCTTGCAAACGTGTCGACAGGGGAATTAGGAGATAAATTCATCAAGAAAAAAAATGCTAAAACTATGTTTAATAACGATATACATATATGTTTGATTTTTGGCCAAATGAATGGAAAAAAAAAATGAATCAAATATGGGTTGACTGGAAAAAAAAAAGGAATAGTATGGTTAGCTAGAAAAAAAATGAAAATAAAAATAAAGATATCTATGTATGCTTACATAAAAAAGGAAAGCTCACTCTTTAAGTTTTGGGCACACAAAAAAAAAGGGATCTCTTCTTCTTCATCCTCATTTTAGGACAAAAAAAAAGGAACGAAAGGGTTTTGATGCTCGAAACTGTTTCAAGCAAGGTGAACATGTTTTCTTACATAAGACCATAAATTTTTGTATTTAGTTGTGTGTATTTTGACGTTGTACATGTATTGTTGGATTTATAACAGGTCGAGGGCATCGAATCTCATTTTGGAAGGGTTTTGAACAGGGGAGCAATTGCGGGGAGGTATCAAAGCTTTGAATTCTTGAATCTTATGTTATGGTTAGCTTAAATTGATTTAATTGAGTTGTAAGGATGCGAAGAATGGGTTCTATGAGTTAGAAAGCATCCATATGAGAAAATAGAGATTTTGGAACCTCTTTGTCCAAGGATTTGGTAGTGATGATCCTATTTTTATTTATAAATGTTTTTTATACTGTTATGTGATTTTATTAAACTGATGTGGGAAATGAATGAAAATTTTGGAGTCATGGAGGCTCAAGATAGAAGATTTAATTATTTTGAAAATTTATGGAAGCCCAACATTTTCGAGAAAACTGTAATTTTCTCAATCTTAAATCCCTGAGTTTATTATAGTTAAAATAAATTATTTCCTGGAAATGAGTACAAAGGGTGGGATTTAGAAGTTTAGAAATATTTTCATGTGATAAATATTGTTTCTAGAGTTTAGCTCAGGTTTTAGACTTAGAAATCTTATTTTGTTCATAAAGAATTTATTTATGAAATGAGTGGATGATTACGATATGAAAAGAGATACGATCAAAGATTGAATTTATTTGGAATCTTGATGCATATATTAAATGTTAGACTTGTCTTATGGAAACATAAATTATTTATTTAGAGTTAAGGAGATTTTTTAATAGTTTTAAGCCTTAGATTTATTTTATTTAATTTGAAAAAGTAGTAGAGGCCTAAAGAATTTAATATGTAATTTTCTATTGTCAAATAAAAAAATTAAATAGCAGTAAGTCTCTATGGTTGAGGAATATTAATTTGATATGAATGATTTTCTTGAGAGATAAAGAAAAAAAATTATTATTGGTAGAAGTTCTAGAGATTTTGAGACCTAGTGCTAAATTCATCTTGAGGTAGATGAAAAACAATAAATTAGAAAGACTAAATTTTTAGAATTTAATCTTTAAGAAAATTTCAGGAATATCAGATTCTTAGGAATATTTTAGTTTAGTGGTATTAATCGGAAAAAGGGAACTCTAGGAATTAACTATTATGATTTTGATTTGCATATTAAAAATCAAGAAGCGGGGAAATACGTTGAAGACGCACAAAGGACACGGAAAATCATGTGGGTGTCATTACTATACTCTCTACTATTATTTGGATTTTAAATATAAAACATGATGGTTGTTTTTATTCTTGTACTTAGTATCCTGCTAGGAATGTGTGAATTGATTGGAATGATTGTCATGATATCATAACGTCCGGTTACGTGCTTTCTAGAAATAAGATTGCTTGAATGATTTTATGATTTTAATTTCATAGGTTAGTGTATGTTATGCTGTTGTGGATTGATAACCTTGTCCGTGAAACTAAAAAAGATTAAATTACGACAAAAGAACCACGTACTGGCGCAGTGACCGGCCTTAGGGTGTCATCGTGGGTGTCCTTAACGAGACTAGTTGCGGGCTGAGTGACACTTCAGACCGTACGCCCCGCCAGGATCCTGAAAGGTAACCAGCCTTTGGGAGGTACCTCCGGATTCGCTCCCGAACCACGAAGGGGACATCGAAGCCACAAACCTTTCGGTCTTAACTACGACAAAAAACAAATAAGTGTTTGAAATGCCCTCATGTAATGAAAGTGTTTGCATGTTTGGTATTTTGGTCTGAATAATGCTAGTGATGTGCGGTATGATCCACTGGGCTCTTGAGCTCACCCCCTTTCTTTTTAGGTGATTTTTGAGACTGCAGGAGTCAACAGACAAATCGGAGGACTTGGTTATTTTGAAACCTCGCCGAGGAGGTTGTTAGTGTTGCTGCGCATTTTATTTTTGTATTTGACTGAGCTGGGCATGTGCCCCTTTCCTTTCCTTTGTTCTAAACATTTTACATGTGACTAAATATTTTGGTATTATGTTGGAGATTTTTAAGTTGTTTAACTATTGAATTTGATGTTTTCATTACATTTGAAATTTTACAGGTTTAATTTATTTACTTAGAAATTTGTTTCAAAAAAAAATTTCATGACTATTTAAAATGATTTTATTGTTTTCTGAAAGATAGAAAGAAAGAGAAACATAATCCGATAAATGATTTTAGTAACGCTCTGGCTCTTGGCGGACGATGCGGCGGTGGCTTCTCAGTCGAATGGGCGCGCATTCTGAGCGACCGCGACCCGAGGGAACCCGCGGGATGAACCGCGGGAGGGCCGTGGTGTTTCATCCGTGATGGACTTTCCCATCAATGAACCTCCAGCTACAAAATCTACCAAAGCTCTAGTTGGTGGTATAAGTTTGCTATAAAACATCTGAATTTGAAGCCAAATAAGGTATCCATGCTGTGGGCATTGCCTCCTTGAACCTTTCCCAAGCTTCATAAAATGATTCAAACACAGATTGCTTAAAGAAATTGATTCCACCCTGCAATTGATGCACTTTAGTGGGTGTGAAATATTTTTGCAAAAATTTCTATCTCATTTCCTCCTACGTTGTGATACTTTCGGGAAGCAAGGTTTGCAACCAACTTCTGGCCTTGTCCCTCAAGGAGAAAGGGGAAAGCATCAGTCTAAGCTGGTCTTCAGTCACTTCATTCATCTTGACTATATCACAAATCTCTATGAATGAATTAAGATGAGCCATAGGGTCTTCAATTGTTGAACATCCAAGCTGTTGTTGTTGCACCATTGTAATTAAAGAGGGCTTCAGCTCAAATTTATTTGCATTTATCGGTGTCCTTGCTATGTTGGAGTAATTATTGTTCAGGATCGATTTGAAGAAATCTCTTAATGGCACTTCCCTATGTTGTGCTTATCTATTACTTCCCACACTAGAAGCTCCACTATCAGCCATAGTTGGTACTCGCCCTTGAGCTTCCCACCGAATCTGATTTATTGTTTTCAAAAAATTAGGATCGTAAGGGTCACAAGGACGTTTACTCATGCAACCGTGAAACATCGAAAGCAAACACAAGATCAAGTGTATTCAATGAATTTTAACAAATTTAAAAAAAAATCAATTAAAAGTGAAAATAGAAATAAAATTGCCTTGACTAAGACTAGACCAAGTTTAATTGGTTTTAAGATATTTAACACTGATTTCCCTGACAATGACGCTAAAAACTTGTCGCTCGCCCTGCAAGTATACAAGTTCACACTAGTAATAACCGGTGAGTCCGAATATCATCCTTAGGGAATGGAATTTATTAAAGTATCTCAAATCCTAATTTAATGTTGGTTTTCATTTTATCAAGACTCTGATTAAAGTTGAATTGTCAATTTCTGAACAAGAACCTAAACAATCAAAAGTAGTAAAAGTGTGTTGTTGGAAATTATATGGAAAGGTTGTCTTGGATAGTAAACTCAGCTGTATGTTAGTGATTCTTATTTCAAATCATAAAATCTCTGCACTATGAGTTATAGCACCTGTAACTAAAACCCTCCCTCGAGGTGCCTCAATTTCTATTAGTATTGTCTTATAATGCCTTCTTCCGAGGCGCTTAATCAACAACGTAACATTATGTGATCGGCAATCTCGTGCAACCCCCTGAACAGTTAACAACCCTCCGATCAGTAAGCTAATCTAGGTCTATACTGTGACAACCTACCATTAAACGTCTCTTCCAAGTTAGTCTAATGATTTGAACTCATCATGTCTATGGCTAGTAAACATAAAGCATTAAGCATACACAATATAGAATAATGCTTTTAAATCAATCACTTCAATAAGAAATCATAGTTCACACATTGGAGATTTACATCCCAAACATTTAAAAGTAACTAGCTTGACATTGAATTAATTGAAAGCATCAAAAAGTAATAAACAAAGTTAAACATACTCAAAATTTTTCTCAAATCCTGCTTGAACCTCTTGTTTTTCTCCTCTTGAGCCGTCATAGTTGAGTTTTTTCGAATTGGGTATGTTTAGACTCTAATCTTCTTTCCTCTTTCCTTTTTATGGGCCCACACTAAAAAAAAATCCTAAAAATATGAGAAACCTGATAATTAATTGTGTGACCACGGTCAGTAACCGCGGTCAACATCGTTCTTCAATAAAAATTCAGATTTCCTCCATTTTGTGTACTATGGTCAACCTATTCTTGTTCGAGTCACGTTCTGGTTATTGCAGTCACTGGACCACCGACTGCAGTAATTTGATGCTTTCCTTTTGATGCAATTCTCTTTGCCTCTACATGATGCAATTCTCTCTTGGCTTCGTCTTGAACCTACACTACACTAGAAATCCTTCCCCAGACATCATTTTCTCATGAAAAAGTTATAAATCATGAAAGCAAGGCTTAAAATGCAATGAAGCATGCAATTCCCTAATCTAGATGTTCCTACTACTAATTATGCATAACTTTGTCTAATTTTCCTTTTATTTCCTGTAAAATACAATAAATCACCTATACTAATGTTAGCCTACTATGCAACTAACAGTATCTAAACTTCATTCTTTGTCAGATGAGGTTGCGAAGAATAAGATCTCTACACATCAGACCACCACCACTCTCTCCGTACACAAATTCCTAATCTTGAAACCATATTCTCGTCACTTCTGATATTTTCTTTTTTGAACTAGTCTCTTTTTGAAGACAAAAAAATATGAAGAAAACCCTCTTTGATGTTTGTTGCAAGATGGGGTGAAGAGGAGAAAAGGGATGGGCATAACAATTAGGTCGGGTTGGGTCTAACCCGACCCTACTTGGGACTATAGCCGACTTGACCCAACCTAAAATGGTCGGGTTTGATTGGGTCAAGTCAGGTCGGTCAGGTGGCTTACACCCCCACTTGTAACCCCTATTCTTCTG
>JAJIYU010010772.1:0-15823 GCA_030144865.1 Tinospora cordifolia
ATAATTGTATTATCAAAAGATGTTTATGGAGCCCACAAAATTATTCATAACTCTGATAATGAAGCAATGTTTTCAGATTATTGTATTTATATTTTATCCCTTGGATATGAAGTGTTGAAACTGGCAGATAAATGAGGAAAAGAAAAAGTAATATCCCCAGTTTTCAGATAAAAAGCAAGACTCACTGCACTCAGAAGAAATGACGTCTCAAGCTACGAGACAACCACGTCACCTATGACGTATGTGATAGAGAAAGAACGGGAGCTGGGGGTGTTACAAGGTGTGTTCCAAGTTGTCGGATGTTGGGTGATGGGTGTGTCCCTGTACCCCTTGGAAATTGGCATGATATTTGCTACTCATCCTTAGATGTGGATGTGTGGAAAGAATACTGAGGTTAGTTTTTTTGGTTTAAATGTCAACTGAAATTTAATTACACTATTTGAATCACCTAATGTTTAATAAGTGTTTGCATGTTCTGTATTTAAACTTGGATAATGCTATTGATGTATTGTGTACGATCTATTGGGTTCTTGAGCTTACCCCACTTTTATTTTTTAGGTGATTATTGAAGATGCCTGTGCTGACGAGTATTGTCGAGACAATATTAGTAGTTGTATGCCTTACTATTTGGGTCTTCATAGGAATAAGAATTTAAATTTTTGTTTTAAAGTAAGGCATCTGACCCATCAACAGTTTATGTATTAATTTCATCATTGTTGGGAGTCGGCCATGTGGGCCAAACTCTAGTTATCATTTATGTGGATGTTGACTTTAGACCATATTACCAAGTTGAGGTTCTCTTATTTGATTTAAGCAAATCGATTATTGAATTTATTTCTCATGTGTTTATGAGACATGACCTAGTGTGTCTAAGAGGTTAATTACTTGAATGTGTGACAGTGATATCCGAATACTTGATAGTGACACGTGGATGATAATACATATGAAAGTGCCTAAGCCTCCATGTATGACTCAAATACGATAGTGTGGAGGGATCGAAAATCGGGGTGTTACAATTATAATTCCTAATTGATCCTAAGTGAAATCAACTCGGAAGACCAAACTAAGGATGAAAGGATGCATGGCTACCATGCAAAGGTTTGGGATCTTCTTCTTGTCTTCAAGGAATTCAAGGTTGGCTGCATCCCTCTAGCAAAGAACACCTTAGCAGACTATAACACCTCGATTTTGTTTCAAATATTTTCTTTCTTTAAAAAATAAATGGACTAATGATGCAATAAATACTATTAAAATAATTAGCAAAAACCCCTTAAAATCTAAAAGATAATTTTGAAGAAATTTTGTTTCTAAATGTACTTGAAAATTTTGAAGACACTCTTCTTCTTTTTTTTTTTTTTTTCAAATATCTATATTTGGGGTGTCACTTTACATGACACACTATAAATTTTATAAGACTATTAAAATTAATATGAGTTATCAATAAAGCAATGGAATTTACTTTAAAAATATTCATTTAGACCAAAATCGTCAAACAATTAAAGTCATTTAAAGATAAAACGACCAAGTTAAAACCAACGTAAATACATTAAAACAATCCAGTAAAATATATAAAACAAAACCTCCAAGTCACCTATCCCGAACGACCTCCCCATGAGGTGTCCAATTTAAAATGCAAGTCTTCTGATATAGATTACGTACTCTAGGTCCAAGTGTACCTGAAAAATAGAGTGGGAGTGAGCTTGAAAGCTCAGTGGATCGATCCTATTCATCATATGCATTATGCAAACCCAATCCAAAACATTACAAACACTTTCACACATTAGGCGTTTCAAACATTTATTTGTCTTAATCGGAGTCTAAGACCGGAAGAGGGCTGAGATGCCTCTCGATATTCCTTGTGATCCAATTAAATCTCAGAGGGTTCTAATAACCGTATAAAATCAATCGACATTCACATCACAGCCTAAGAGAGTGTACTTACCATGGCATCGCACTATCTCCCAAAGACTTCGAGCTGTCACAGTCAGCTCCGATTGGGAACACCTATGATCCGCCTTGTAGCTCGGCAATCTCAAGCAGTGACATATAGGAGATGTCACCTCGATCCGCTTCAGGCTCGTCAATCGTACTGGTACGTGGATTCTTAATAAACCATCTTCTTATTTTAGTTTTACAATCAATCTCAAACATATCAGACATCATACAATACAGTGGAGAATATAATTCAACTATGCTTGTAAGTCAACATGATGATGCGCATAAATAACCAATGAAATTTAAATGCATATCCTCCTATTCATGTATGTTATAATTAAGTCGATCTAAGTGCAAATCATTACATTCAATTATGGCATGGTATGATTATGCATGCGTCTAATTAAATCATCATAAATCACACATCATCCATAAGGACCAAACAATTTAAATCAATTTTCTAATAAAATTCTAATAACCTAGAACTATTCACACAAATGCTTTGAATCTTAAATCCATATAATACAAATGAGCAAGGAAGTCACGCCCACCTAATTTCGTCGATTTTCGGGTTTCTTGCTTTCCTTCGAGATCCTCGTTACGCTAAAATATATAAATCTGAAATTTAACACCTTATAGAATCACTCTTAAGCTTAAATAATTTCTAAACTAATCATAAGGTCTAGAATTTTATACATTTTTATTTAATTGCAATAATATTCCTAACTAAAGTTTCGAAATAGTTCTTTGACTTTTCAAGTTTGTAGTTTTAACTAATCAAGATTATTTTCGTGATCAACTTCGTACATTAAAATTTATTACATATGTGTTCTTCTATTTCTTAGTCATTATGCATCAATTAACTTATTCATACCTTAAATGAAATAATTACGAACAAAATAAGACTTCTATTGATCAAATCTGTAGTCTCGTTCATAATTGAGATTTCAAATCTTTTCTTACTAATAACGTTTTGCTAAGATTATTGTTGAGTGTCAATTCAATAATTTTCGTTCATTTAATTTTTTAAATTTAGATCCTTAACTACTTAAATAAATAATATTAATTTAAATACTTAAATTAGATACTTAAATAAATAAGTAGACATCCACGTGTTAGTTTTTGTTCTTCAAACCTTAATATTTTATCATTATAAGATGGGTAGGTTTATCCAAAAATTTTTTTTTAATCAATTCATATCAGTTCACTTATAATATACTGGATCCTAATTCATATTAATTTGGGTGACTATACTATCATTTAGTTATTGACTAAACGTACTGTAATAACATTGATCAAGATTTTTATAACTTCCTTACCTCTCTATTTCCAGTAGCCGACCGAACAGTCAAGAACCAGCAATTTTGATTTTCAAAATCGGTCGTGTTCCATCCAACTTCTACAAAACGGTCACAACTCGATTACAATCAGCCACTGCTCCAATTTCCCCCTGTTAACCGATGCACTAAGACAAACTAAAAACCAGTTTCGAATGCATCTCCAAACTCTGTTTTCACGATCTAAACTTAGACATTTGAAGCTCCTGTTCCTCTGTTTCAGCCACCGAACGAACCCAAGAGGGACAAAATTCCTTGCAGTAGCTTCATCTTGTAATCTTTGGGTCAAGAGCTTCAATTTTCCTTTCGTCTCCCCTGTTTGTGATTCTTCACGGCTAGCATTCATCAGTTGCAGCTATCGGACGTCTCCAAAAATGAAAAAGAATCTTGCAGCCGAACAAGCAAGTTCTAGCTCGTGCTCCATACATTCACTAATCAGAGAAGAAGAAATCCAACCCAAACAGTTTCTTCTTCACTCCCCTGTTTACTAACACCCGACCGAACCCAACAAAAGAGCTCGCCACACAAACTGAGTGATCTGCCAATGTTCTTTTTCCTTCTTCCTCGGTCTACATCTTCTTTCTTCTTCTGCTGGCTTCGGTCGTCTTCTTCTTCAACTTCTTCTTCCCGAATTGCAGCAGCAGATTCTTTGTCACGGACTGGCAGCTCCAAGCCCAGTCCCTGTTTTTCATCCCTGTCCTCTGTTCTTCTTGTCTGGCGACACCAGCAGCAGCAGCTGCAACTGCCACACCACCGCTCTTCTTTCCTCTGCCTGATTTTCTTCTTCCTCTTCATTTTTCAGCTCCACTTCGTCTTCTTCATGGTCTGCAGCAACCAGCTGCAATACTTCAAAACAGGGTATCGGTAGCATGGACCACGACAGCAACAGTTGTAGTTGCAGCAGCTATGACCTGGAACTTCTTCATTCCTCTTCTTCTTGTTCGGGTTGCAGCAACATGCAGCAGCAGCAGCTCATGCGCTGCTTTCTTCCCTTCCTCTGTTTTCTATTCATCTTACCAGCAATGCTTCTTCCTGATTCGTGTCTCTCGGCCAACAACCCAACAACCAGAACTCTCTGGTTCTGTTCCATTCTCCTTCCTTAGTAAGCCAAGTAGACACCGCCCAGCTCAATTTTTCCACTAACTTCCCTAAACTTCCGATTTTATCCATATATAAGTATGTTTTATCTTTAATTACATTAAACTTGGCTATATACTTATAAACATGTTTTTAAAATGAAATTCTTTGTTCATTTAAATTTTTTATATGTAGACTTTATTATAAATTCGTGTATTGATAATACTATTTTATTTTGTTATTATTATTTTTTATCTGCGATTAATTTATTTCAAAATTCTTTTATCGTAGCGTTCGCAGACATCGCAATATTTTCATTTATTTTTCAAGCCACGATTTCTAAGCATATGTTTAATAATTGTTATTTCTTATTTTTATTTTTTTCACTATTTATTTACTAAAGAATGTTTTATTTTATTATCCAATTATTTGCTTGCGACGTAGCACGCTTGCAAAATTTCAGGGTGTTACATATCTGTTAGCCAAAACCATCATCTCTAAGATCTACCGGCGATATCCAAGTGGGTCTCGTCCTAGAATGTGTGTTTTTATGTTTATTTAATGTGTTTATATAATCTCATAATGTATATGATATTCACATCATGCAAATCTCATGATACTCAACAAATTAGATTAACATTTGTAAACACACAATCATGATTTCACATCTTTACGTAAGAACATTTCAACATAACAAGCTATAGACATGTGTAATAAACAATCAATAATTAATCATTGATTCATTCAATAGACAACCATCTACACACAGACATATCACTATAAGCATTCCATTATTGAAAGAAAATCATTTCATCTAATTGTAACACCCCGGTTTCAGTCCCATCCAAATCGCACATCACGGCTAGCAAGATCTGAAATTTGTTCTTCATCTTAATCCCAAATACAAACCAACCAAACCCAAATCATGCTCTTGGTTGTTCACCCAAAACAAACAAATGCCACTGCTCTTCTTCACGGACCAACAACAATGCAAAAACCCCAAATCGATGCCCTAACTTTTGTTGCTCTTTGTTCTTGTTGACCATCCAAAAACAGAGCACAAACGTAACAACACACGGTTACTAGTTCTTCTTCTTCATTTCAACTCAAATCACAACCCCAAGTCACAAAATGAAGTGCAACAGAGCCCTAGTTTGTTAAATCATGATTTGAAATTTCTATTGAATCTCACAACATCACGCACTGCCGATCTATTTTTCGTTCCAAATCACCAGCCCTCTTTCATTTTCGTTTGATCTTCACAATCAAAACCCAAAAATCATGTTCTTTATTCTTCTTTGATCGTTATAGCCAACCAAAAATCAAAGCCCTTCTTGCTGTTTTTCCAAACCGTGAACACTGATCCCCTGTTTTTTCTTCCCTGTTCGTGCAGTTCGTGATGTTTCATGAGATGTCCGGAAATTTATTCCTTCTTTCTTTTTTTTTCTTCGGTCAATCAATATGACTTTCATTTCTTAATTAATTAATTTTATATCTTTGTTGTTGAGTGCATATAAGCATCGTATTAATTCTTTTTTAAGAATTTTAAATTTTTTTTTAAAACATTATAAATTCTAAAATCTCTCTCTCTCACTCTATATATATATATATATATATATATATATATTTTATATTTTAAAAACTATTATTTATCTTTTTGTTAATTTATTTTGAATCCTTATTTTATCATAAAAATAATATTTTATTTTATATTTATTCATGATATGTATGCGTTCGTAAAATTTTAAAATGTTACAATCTGACCAACAACTCACAAACTATGGTTTTTCGTCATTCAAATGCAACAACTTCTTTTTTTCTAGTTTTTTTCTTATTTTTGTCATCTTTTTTAGAGTAGCATAGTAAAAGCGAATAGATCCTTGGTAAAATATAGATCGACTAAAAAAGATAGTTCACTCCTTATCAATTCGATCTACAAACTTAATGAATAAATTAAGAGATTAGGTATCAACTTGATTCAAATTGTTATATAATCCTGTAATTTTACTAATGCGTATCCGTCACAAATAAAATAAAAAATATAAAAATAAAATTATATGTTTGTAAAGAAATAAAAATTTAAAATAAAATAATAAAAATAAAATAAATAATAGTCTTTATAATGTAAAAAAGAGAATTTTAGAATTTTTAATGTTAAGTTAAAAATACGAGGTTCGCGAAATAGAAATAAATGGTTAAAGATATATACATAAACTATGATTAAAAAATAAAATTAAATATTGACTGACTGAAATATTAATTGGTTGAAGTATTAGTGGATTAAAATTAATAATCGGGTTGGGAGTAAAATAGAAAGGAAAGCTTATTCTTCAAACTTATTGGTGAGAAAAAGAAGAAAAAAAAAAAAGCAAAGAAGAAGACTCTGGAAGGACCACGAAAACAACAAGAAGAAGAAAATCCATAGCTTTCGTTGCTTTGAGATTTTGATTTGGCGTTTTTGGTTGGTGTAATGATCAAACAGAGGAAGAAGATGCAAATCCAGATTTTTCTGCTATGAATCAAGAACGAGATGAAGAACCAAAGCATGGTTGATGCCCTAGATTTGATTTTGGTTGAAGAACATTGAAAACAGAGAACGAAGAAGATGAAGGTCGTTGTGCATTGTGATTTGGGGCAAAATGATTGGGATTTGTATGCACGCTGTTGGGTGTGATTTATGGATGGAAACAAGAAAGAGGAACCACGACTTGTTTTGTTGTTGCTCCTGGTTTGAGCATGAAATCGTGATTTGGCCATCTAATCCATGAAGAAAAAGAATATTTAGATCTAGAATTTTACTTGTGTTGTGCGTTCTAGGGCATGAAATCGTGGAGAGCAAGGCTAGAAAATCTAGTGTGAAGATAACAATTGCCGGTTTGAGCGTGAAGATCATTTTAGATCTGGGTTTTAAGTTGTTGAAGAACAACGAATAGGGGAGCTGAAGAAGATGGTGCGATCTTGTTTTTGTTCTACCATTGGTCGTGATTTGGGGTTTTTGACTGGTTGTGTGTGATTCAAGGATGGAAACAAATGAAGAAAAGGTGTTGGCCGAGAATCACAAACCAGAGGAAATGAAGAAAAAAGTTGTTGTTGCTGCTATGGTTGGACGAAAAAGAAGAAGAATAAATCTCTAGTGGTGCGAGTTGTGCGAAGAAGACGAAGTTGCAACAGTGGGTTTGTGAATTGGGTTTCGGAACGAAGAAGAAGGCTATGGCTTTTGAAACGATGAATAAGAAAACCAGTAGATAGGTGTTGCGTTTGGACGAAGAAAAATCAAAAAGTTGTAGCTGGCGCATTCCTGCGCAAAAGACGATGCAACAAGGGAGTTTCGTCTTTGGGCGTCATTATAATTCATATATATTTTTAAACTTTTAAATTGTAGATAGTTTAAAATTTATTTTTTTTATTTTAGATGTAAAAAATAAAATTTAGAAAAATTTAAACTTGTAGTAATGAAAATATGAACTTAAAGCCTTCTTCAATCTTTTTATATTAGAATTATTGTTTTTTGATCTATGTGGATATTTGGATAGATGTTTGAAAAAATATCGAAATTTAGAGGGTTGTGGAGATTCAGAGAATAGAAATTTAATATATTTAGAATGTAAACATAAATATTGAATATGGAAACAATCCTATTTAAGTAAAATTATTTATTTGAGAAAATAAAAATTTTTAAAGGCTTATATTAAAAAATTCTATGGTTGAAAGATATTATTTTAATATGAGTAATTTTTCATGGAAATAAATTAAGAAGATTAACTTAGAAGTTTTCCTATGAAATAATTAGTATTTTGGAATTTAGATACGAATATTAAATGTTAGAATTGTCTTGATTAAGTCAAATTATTTATTTAAAGATTAAGAGAATCTTTAAAGATTTTAAGATTGAGAATTATTTTATTTTAAGTTGGAAAGGAAAATATAAGCTTAGAAGTATTTTTAAACCAAATTTGGGTGACTGATTGGGACCTAGAAAATAAATTAAAATAATTCTTATTTTTAGATTCGAAAACCTTATTTTGATCTGAATGAAATTGGTTGAATATGAATAAATCTCTTTTGGAAATAAAAATATTGTATTGAAGAAAAATTTAGAGGTTCATTGAACCTAAATTAGATTTATGTTGTGATTTAAGAGAAATAAGAATTTTTGGAGAAAAATTCTATTTTTGAATAAAATAGATATGAGAATTTAAAAATATCAAAACTTAGAATTATTTTTATTCATTTTAAATAAGTAATTGAAGCTTAGAGATTTAATACTGTAATTGTTAATTGTAGATTAATAATCTTGGAGCATTGAATCTCTGCGAGATGACGCAAGGGACATCCATCATTTCTAGGTGGGGAGGATTTCCTTGCTCATTAATATTATGCAAATTTTCGATTCAAAACATGATGATTGTTAGCTTAAGATAATTTGCATGCTATGGTTGTTATTTGTTTGTGATTGGAATGATTTGAATGATGATCATAATGTCCAGTTAATCACTTTCTAACATGTTTTATTGAATTGATAATTCATTCATTTTATTCATCATGTGTTTGCTCATATTTGATGCATGATGTTGTATGGATAACACTAATTGTGGAACTAAATAAGCTTAATGGTTTATTAAGAATTTCACGTACCGATGCGATGGATTGTCGCAGGCGCATTGTAACTCTCCATATAGTATATCATGTGCACTAGTCTAGGCATATCGTAGATATTTCCAACAACTGGATAGTTGAGTGTTTGTGGAAGTGGTACTCACTATATTGTGAGCACTGGTTCATGTATAGTTTGGATTGTATGCCATAGAGTACTCACATTTGGTATAAACAGCGTTAATACCTAGAGAGGTATATCATGATGGTACATCTGGATTGTGTACCGATAGTTACTCATTTGGATTACAGGAAATATCAAGAAAAGATTCTCTTTCGGTCTTTAGAGTACAATAGACAAATGAATGCTTAAAACGATTAATATGTGAAAGTGTGTGCATGTTTTGATTCTTGGTTTGTATAATGTTGATGATGTGTAGGGATGACCACTGGGCTTTTGGGCTCACTTCCATTTCATTTTTGAGGTACATATAGACATAGCATGTAGCAGTCTACGTCAGAAGAATCTCACTTTTAAATGAAACCCTCATAGAGAGGTTATTTGGGATAAGAGGTTTTAGGGATTGTATTTTGTTTATCTCATTTCGTAACAAAACTGGATGTATGTTTATTTGGATTTTAATATCACTGTTTTACATGTATTATCTTGGTTTTGGAATAATCGGTAGGCTTAGCCAATATCATTGGATTTTAATGATTTCATCTATAGTAGCATTTACGATGATGATTTTACATTATTTGTTACATAAATTTTTAATGAAATGATTGAGCTTGTTTTAAATACTTCACTGACAAGAATTTTATGTAATATTGATTTAACATACTTTTCTTAAGTTGGAATGAAAATTGGTTTGATGCACCTTTTTGTTTTGAATTTTTGAAAGTATTTTGAAGCTAGTGAAGTATGAGATTGTTTTAGAAGGCTAACAACTCGATTTTATGAAAGGATGACTCAATGATTATGTACTGGGATAGGAGGATTGAGAGGTTGTATTTTGTTTATCTCATTTTATAATAGAATTGGATATATGTTTTTCTTTTGAGTTTAATATTACTGTTTTACATATGTTATCTTGGTTTCGAGATATTCAGCTGACTTGGCCAATGTGATTTGATTTTAATGATTTCATCTGCTGTAGCGTTTACTATGATGGTTTTATATTATTTGTTACTTAAATTTCCAGTGAAATAGTTGAGTTTGTTTTGAGTACTTCACTGACGAGGAATTTAATTTATACTGGTTTAACATACTTTTCTAAAGTTGAAAAGAGAATTGGTTTTGATGCACTTTTCCTAAACTTAAGATTTATTTTAAAAGTCAGTGACGTAAGAGATTGTTGTAGAAAGTTGACAACTTGATTTTAGAAAAGAATGACTCGATGATTACGTACCGAAAAATCCGAACCTGAAATCGGGGTGTCACACTGATCATGCTCTTTTAATAATAATTTAAAGATAAGATGCCATCTCCATCTAAATCGCTAAAGCTTCTACTTCTACAGAAATCATTTGCACACATGTTTTCAACCTACATATGTTTAATGAACACATAGGTTAGTCGCATGTTATCAGTGACTAAATAATGTTGTGCATTTATCATAAGTTGAGTTTATGTGTATGTGTGTTCTAATTTATTTATGTATTTGTTTATTATATTTTATTTATTTATTTAATCACATGAACCCTCATTGATCCCCATACATCTATAAATATATAATGTGAGTGACTAATAAGGCTAATGTAATCATATGTATACATGTATATATCATAATATAATATGTTTACAGTGTGTTTTACCGAGTAGTGTTCCTATATATAAGCCTTGATGTATGGCTCATGGTGCTTATTAATAATATATGACCACCACGTGATTCACAGTCATCCACCCTACATATTGGTGTAAATATTCTAATTAACTGATTGGGAAACCAATGCACTCTTTAGGCAATAATCATTTACATAAACATTATATGTTTATATGGTGTGTAGTGATAGTATAATATATAGGTTATTTAACTGGTATTACAAGAAAAGTTGAAAGGAATTGTTGACGACATCAATACGTGTACTTCCCACATATGTTGTGAATTATATAAGACCATATGGCATGTAATACTATTTTCCCCATGGTGACACTTTAGCAGAGGGCATTAGTGCCTTAGAAGTGATGGGAATAAAATGTTTGATTGACAGCCTTCTCTTTATATTCTTTCAGTGATGTCTCAATTGAGAAGACGCGTAATGATGGAAGCTAAAACGGGGCACCAGTGTCTGAATGGGTTAATAGTCGTAGGTGGCATTAGTTCTTAATGGAATGCATAACATGTATCTACATATGCCAATATGATTATGGGCAGCGGTGTGTGCAAGCACGTCAATATATGGGAAAGTAAATGTAGATGATGTAATTCATGTATCTCCAGTGAAATCTAGAATGTAGATAACCGACTAGTGGCAGTGAGAACACTACTTTATCGTCTCTATGAGGTGCTTTGAAGAATATAATGCAACACGAAAATTTCTGAAAGGAGAAGTTCGTGATGGTTAGTGTAGATTACTTTTTTAGCTTCTCTGTATTTCAATGGCTATTGTTGTTGCTACTCTCTTTTTCTTTCTTTAAAAATGAGGAAAAATATGGGTAATGTTATGGAAAGGATGAGGATTTTTTTGTTTTTCCTAAAAGAAAGGATGAGGATTACTGCTATATATAATAGTCTGAAGATTTCTACTTGACCTTACATTAGAAACTAATTAAAGTTTTTAAATTGGTGTAACAAGAAAAAGATCTTATTGAAATAGGTTTCTAATACAAAGAGAGTTTCTAATTTGGCGTATAGGTTGTAGGATTAATTTGAACAAATTTCTAAAAGATAATTTGCACTGAATTTCTAATCAAGTAGCTAGATCTTTTTTTTTTCTTTTTTGGAAAGTATATTAATTCATGGCCAAACTTTATCCTATATATATATATATATATATACTAGGTGACATAGACATACATTTAATGTTATGTATATTTATATATTCATGTGATCCTTTTTTTATTTATTATTCTTTTGTTTTATAATACATACATACATACATACATACATATATATATATATATATTTCTTTTTGCTTTATATTTTCACTACTATCTTATTTTTTTCATACATTTTATTTATTTATCATATTTCCTTTTCTTTTTCTCGCTTTTCTATTTTCTTTTATTTTATTCATCAATATTATTTTATTTCTATTGTTACTATTATATTTATTTCTTTATTTGGTTATTAATTATTATTATTATTTATTTATTTAATCTAAATTCCTATGATATCATATAGAAACACTCTCAAAGCTCGCCTCTATGTCTGAGGAAGAGCTAGTGGTGCAAATATCCACCAAATACCTGCCACAACGAAGCATAGATAAGAGAACAAAACAATGAACACCTTGAACATGTTAAACTCATTACTAATTGGATGGCCCACATCTACAGATACTTGACAGGAGCACTACCTAAAGATAGAGCACATGTAAAGAAGGCGCAATGAAAAGTGGCAAGGTACGTGCTAATGGATGAAATCCTCTATATGAGGGGTTTTAACCTCATTTGTTTAAAATCCATGTGAGTATTAATGGAAACCACTGAGGACGAGGAGCTCCAGCCCATAAAGTATCGGACAAGGCCATTATTGGTTGAGAAAAAACTGACCATGACTAAAGATGCTTTGGATGTGGCCGAGAGATGCGACAGCAGCCAATGACATGCTACCTTAATGCATGCACAACCGGAGGACCTGACTTCTATATAGAGCCCATTGCATTTTACATAGTGGCATGGGGGGTAGACCTCGTAAGCCCCCCTTCCAACTTGCGGAGTTCAGGTCAGATTCATAAAGTTACACTTGGCAATCAACTGTGTATAGATTTGAGGTATCATGCGCGATCATATTGAACAGTGACAAATAATTTGATAATGCCAAGTATAGAAGATTTTAATGGAACTTGGGCATCCAACACTTCTACTCAATAGCTGCTCATCCTCGCAAATGTGCAAGTGGGAGCAATCAATAAGGTAATCAAGTTCACATTGAAGACCATAAAAGAGGCAAAGAAAGGAGTTTATATTAGGTTGGCAATATATCACAAGCGCTCTAGCTTTACTGTACGACAGCTATGATCACCATGGGTAAGACACCATTTTCATTGGCCTTCGATATGATATGGAAGCACGGGCTTTGCATTTTAGTTTTTACTTCAAATTTTTTGCTAATACTTTTTCCATAGTTGGTCAAATTTTGTACCACAATTTATAGTTAGAAATTTCATCCTCATTTTCACTCCCTCGCTGCTACCACTACCATTGCCATTTTTCACATGAGCCTATGCATTTCTATTTCCAAATTTTCACTCTTGTTTTCTCTATTCCTCCCCTAATTGGCCTTTTTAGTTTTTCCTTTAGTGCGACTTCTTCAAGCAAAAAATTAATTTCTAAGAACATCTCTTGCAATTTCACCATTTTCATCTCCAATTCATGCGTCTACAAGTTCTACGTCCTGAAGACCAAAAAAAAAAAAACAAAAAAAATGTTAAAATTAGCTTTGTGCTGGCATGATTGTGAGAGATAAAAGAAGATATTGTTAAAAAAAAATAGTTATGTTTGAATAGAAATAAAAATTTTTTAAATAGTCTCACGTTGTTGGAATAACTAAGATATAAGGGGATAGTGTAATAATTTCTTTGGTTGAAAAAAATAATAGAGACAATGGGCCCATCTTGGACTCATATTCATGGATATAATTGAAATACATTATTTAAATGAATCAAAGACAAGGGTCTTGGGCCTTGTGGGCCTTGGTCTTTGATTCATTAAGCCCTTATTTTATTTTTTAAATTTAAAATTTTGAATTAAAATTGTCATTAACTGTCTTAAGACAGTTATGGGTAGTTTTTTACTATTAATTAGTTTGGTGACTGTTGAAAAATTCGTACCAATTCAAACACACATTTTCTAATTTAATATATAATACATTTTTTTTACAGAAAAGAGTATCTTGATCAACAAAGAAGGAATTTCATAAATTTTGATTAATTCCAATTTGACAGAAATCGGATTTTGGTGTTGTAATTCGATTTGAACAGTTGTATCCTGGGAGACATATTTCATAGTCTTCAAGCACTCAGGAAGGGAACAAATTCTGTTTTAGAACATTGCTCTCGCAAGCCTCTGTTCTAATTTTTCTATTCTCTTTATAATTATTTTCTTTGCATTATTATTAGTATTATCTAACAAATACTGCATACGTGCAAGTTTAGTAGGCATAGAAAGGGAGAAAGATTAAGAAGGAAAACGTTGGGATTATGGATTGCATCTGCATTTGATTTTCTTTGTAGTTGTATTTCTGGCATGACATTCATGCCGATTTTTTATGCATGCATTGGGTTTAAGATAAATTCAATTTAGTATGTCCTTTTTGGCCTGATTGTGTTATATTTTTTACGTGGCCCATAACATAGTAGCTAATTTGTTGTTGTATTATATTGCATCAACTTTCATTTTCTTATTAATATGTGTTTCGGCTTTTTCATAATAATAAAAGGTATTAGTTTCAAATTTCATGTTTTCTGAAAAAGACAAAAGATATTAGTTTTCCATTCCTTTTTGTTGGTTTTTGTAAAAATAAGAAAAATCTCAATTTGATCATTTTTGTTGAGTTATTGAATGAAATAATGTGTTTTAATTTAGATGATAAAATAATATAGTTATTCATAAAAAAGAGTTTTAATTTAGATGAAATAGGATTTCTTTCTTGTTACAACCTCAGCCATTGGGCCAGACCCACCTGTCGCGCCTTTGTCGGGCCTTGCACGGCACATTGGTAGGCACGCCCCTCAACTGAGATGCCACACGCAAGGGTCGATGTCCGCCGGAGCACAAGGACATGTGACTTCATTCGTTTTCTTTAAAAATTCAGTTCAAATCATCATGTGGAATTTTTTTTTTCAAATTCCATTAATCTATAAAATTTCAGCATGCTTTAAATAGCATTCAAAATCATATCACCAGAATTTCATAGAAAATAATACAAAAAATCAAAGTATCTGTGAAAGCTTTCAAATCTCAAATCACTTGTTTGAAATCAATATGATTTAGATAGATAAGTTCATAATTAGTAACTTCATCAAATCATTTAGAGGCATTTCAATGTATTCAAAATACTTCAAATCATGAAAAATTATAGCATTGTTCTACATATGATATTTCACAAATAACAGGATCACAAGCTAAAGTTCCAAACACCGTTTCAAAGTAGAAGACATTTCTATTTTTACAAAATGACATAAGCTATGGCAACATGCCTCTGCTCAAAATCTACATAAAAGTTTGAAATATAATTCAAAACAGAACAACTCTCTCAAAATACTCTTCACCAGTCTTCAAGGTCTGACTAATCTCATTGAGCGCCATGCCCATGAGTACCTGAAAAATAGAAGTGGGGTGAGCTCGAAAACCTAGTAGATTTCTCCTCCACATCATTAGCATTATACAAACTAGAATACAAAATATGCATACACTTTCATTACGTTAAGGCGTTTCAAACAATTTATTGGTTTTTCTTGTCGATTTTTAGATTAACTGAAAGAGTGAACCACCCTTGGTATCCCTTGTTGTGGTCTTGGAGCGAATTCGGGGGCAACACCTAAGTCGTATACCTTCGAGACCACAATACAAGAAAAGAGATCATAATGATTCACAGTCCGAATGTAATACCGAAAATTTTAGTGACGTAATAATCGAAATTTGAGTTTAAAACACATATATGTATATATTTAAATATAAACACACACACACACACACACACACACACACACAC
>JAJIYU010010773.1:0-15795 GCA_030144865.1 Tinospora cordifolia
AGTAAAAAATTTTGGGACATTTGTCTTACCCGTGACAATTTGGTATCAGAGCCACGAGAGATGGTTGGTGGTAGCACACGAGAGGCGATTGACGACTTGAGGGAGAGGATTGCAGAACTTGAACGAGCATCGGTAGACATCGTTCAAACAAGTTTTGGTTCTGGAGTCGAGAACCCTGGAACGAGTATTCTGAGTTCCAGACTTGATGGCTTGGAGTCCCGCATGATAGAATGAGAAACTAAGTGGGAAGAGATGGTAATATATGTTTCGGGTTGTGGGGAACCTATGCACAGACATGGCTCAGACGGTGGCAACTGAGATTGGAATACTGAAACGTGCTGTGAGTAGAGTTCCTCAAGGGTCGGATGTGCCAAAGACCAAAGTCCCAGAACCTAAGGCATTCAGTGGAACTCAAAATGCCAAGGAACTGGAGAATTTCCTTTGGGATATGGAACAGTATTTCATTACTATTCGTACCCCAGAGGAACAAAAGGTGGGCTTGATGGCAATGTACTTGATAGGAGACGCGAAGCTTTGGCGGCGAACCAGAGTGGATGATGACGCTACAGCAGGTCGTCCCAAGATCAAAACGTGGGAGACCTTGAAGAAGGAACTGAAGGATCAGTTCCTCCCTACTAATGTCGCTTGGCTTGCTCGGGATGCCTTGAAGAAACTGAAGCAGACTGGCACGGTGAGAGAATACGTTAAACAGTTCTCCTCACTGATGTTAGACATCAAAAATATGTCCGAAGATGACAAGTTGTTCAATTTCACATCTGGGTTGCAATCATGGGCCCAAGCTGAGTTGCAGAGGCAAGCAGTCAAGCATCTTCCTTTTGCTATTGCTGCGGCAGATGCACTAGTAGACTTTAAAGCAACATCTTCATTGTCCAATTGTGATGCAGGGAAGACCAAGTCCAAAGAAAAGAAGTTCTCCAAGGAAGGCAAGAAGGAAACTTCTGGTAAGACGTCCACTTCCTACAAAAAGGAGGACAAGAAGGGAACGAACCATGAAGGACAGTCTAACAAGAACTCGAACCAGGGATGTTATATCTGTAATGGGCCTTATCGACCTCGTGACTGTCGTAAGAAGGAGAGATTGGTGGCATTGATCGCTGAGGAAGAGAACCCTACTGACCAAGTACGGGTTAATCCTTTAAAACTGTTGAATGCCATTCAACAGCAAGCAAAGACCCCGGACAATGGGTTGGTGTACGTGGAGGTCGTGATCAACAAAAGCTGTCCAGTCTTGGCAATGGTTGATACGGGTGCCACACACTCGTTTATTGATGTCCCTTTGGCAGAAAGCCTCGGGTTAACTCTCTCCCAAAACCCAGGCTAGATGAAAGTGGTGAATTCTGAGGCAAAACCTAGTAAAGGCATGGCAAAGGGAGTAGAGATCAAAATCAAGGAATGGTCAGGTATAGCTAACTTCATGGTCGTCCCGTTGGATGATTTTGATATTATTTTGGGTAACGATTTCTTGCAGGCTCAGAATATAGTTGTGATGCCTTCAATGAAGGGATTGTTCATCATGGACAAAGCAAACCTTTGATTTGTGCCTGCTGAGAAAGGGGAAAGGAGACAGTCTTCTGAAGCCGTACCCATGTTGTTGGCTATTCAAGTTAAAGATGGCCTAGGAAAGGGTCATCTAACTTATGTTGCTGCCTAGTTGGAAGTCAAGGAGGGAAAAGTTATGGAAGTCCCCGAACTAGTTGTTGTGGTGCTGAAAGAGTTCGAGGACGTGATGCCCCCTGAGTTGCCAAAGAAATTACCTCCAAGGAGGGATATAGATCATGCTATTGAACTTGTAGATGGTGCTCGAGCCCCTACCCAAGCCCCGTACCAGATGGTACCCAAGGAACTTGAAGAACTGCGAAAGCAGTTAAAGGAGTTACTGGAGGCAGGGTATATCCAACCGTCCAAAGCCCCATTTGGAGCACCTGTCTTGTTCTAGCGGAAACAAGATGGAACGTTGTGGATGTGTGTGGACTACAGGGCTCTGAATAAGCTTACCATGAAAAACAAGTATCCAATTCCACTTGTTGCTGATTTGTTCGACTGGTTAACCAAAGCCAAGTTCTTCACAAAACTGGACTTACGTTCAGGATATTATCAAGTTCGAATTGTTGCGGGGGATGAACCAAAGACGGCAATGGTGACAAGGTATGGATCGTTTGAATATTTGGTTATGCCTTTTGGCCTCACCAATGATCCTGCTACCTTTTGTCACCTAATGAACAGTATGCTTCATGACTTCATTGACAAGTTTGCGGTAGTTTATCTGGATGATATAGTGATTTACAGCCAGACTCTTGAAGACCATCTAAAGTACATCAGAACGGTTCTAACCAAACTAAGGGAATTCGAACTGTATGTGAAGAAGGAGAAATGTGAATTTGCTCAGGAAACTGTTACATTTCTCAGGCACGTGATCAGTGAAGGGAAGCTGAGGATGGATCAGAAGAAGGTACAGGCGATTACAGAATGGCCTACACCTTCTAAGGTACCTAAACTTCGCTCTTTCCTTGGTTTAGCTAACTATTACAAGAGATTTATCATTGGCTACTCCAAGTGGGTTGCTGTTCTCACGGATTTGCTGAAGAAAGACAAGCCCTGGAACTAGGGAGAAGCTTGCGACCAAGCGATGAAGGAGTTGAAGGAAGCCATTTCTTTTGAACCTGTATTAAAACTTCCAGACTTCGAATTGCCATTCGAAGTTTACACTGATGCCTCTAATCGAGCCATTAGAGGCATTCTAGTTCAAGAAGGGCACCTTGTTGCTTTTGAAAGTCGGAAGCTGAATGAGGCAGAACAACGGTACCCTATACATGAGAAAGAGATGCTGGCAGTTGTGCACTGCCTGCGTACCTGGCGACATTATCTGTTGGGAATGAGATTTGTAGTAAGAACAGACAATGCTGCTATTACTTACTTTTTGACCCAAAAGAAGTTGACCCCGAAACAAGCTCGTTGGCTGGATTTTGTAGCAGAATTCGACATGCAAATTGAGCACAAACTAGGAAGGCTCAATTCAGTACGAGATGCATTAAGTCAAAAGATGGTGGTTGAAACATTGGCAGCCATCACTACTATAGAGACGAATTTCTTCATGAAGATCAAGGAACAAGGTGTTAGAGATAGCACTTACCAGAGGTTGGCTCAACAAGTTAAGGAAGGGGTTGTACGAAGATTCTGGTTGGAAGACAGACTGCTTTATGCAAAGGGTGGTCGACTCTTTGCTCTAGTAGGAGGGAACTTAAGGATAAAACTACTAAGGGAGACACACGACTCATGATGGGCTGGACACCCAAGTGTGGAGCGGACCTTAGCATTGCTGTCTCGGTCTTATTTCTAGCAAAAAATGGAAGAAGATGTGGAAGCTTATGTAAAAACTTTTCTGGTTTGTCAACTAGACAAGACTGAGAAGAGGAAGGCAGCTGGAACACTTGAATCACTGCCAATTCCTAAGAGGCCATGGAGAAGCATCTCCATAGATTTTATCACTAGGTTGCCTAAATTCCAGGGATATCGATCTATCTTTGTGGTTGTAGATCGATTTTTCAAGTATGTTACCTTCATCCCGGCCCCTCATGCCTGTACTGCTGATGTTGCTATGGAATTATTCTTCAACAATGTGGTAAAGTATTGGGGTATCCCGGAAGATATCATTACTGATCGGGAGACTCGGTTCACTGAACGATTTTGGACTGCATTGTTTGAACTTTGGGGTCAGAATTGAAGTTCTCCACAACAAGTCACCCCCAGATTGATGGACAGACAGAAAGGGTGAATGCTTTGCTGGAAGAGTACTTGAGGCATTTTGTAAATGCAAGTCAGTCGAATTGGGTAAAGTTGTTGCCTATAGCCCAATTTTGTTATAACCTACACAAACACTCAAGTACCGGATTGAGCCCATTTGAAGTCGCCACTGGACAACAACCCCTTACTCCCCACGAAGTTGCTAAATCGAAGAGCTTGGGAAGAAGCCCAGCAGCGTACAGATTTGCAAGGTAAAAGCAAGAGATGCTGGAGGAAGCAAAGGATAGCCTCTCCAAGGCTATCAGAAGGATGAAGAAGTATGTTGACCAACATCGGAGGGAACTAAATTTCAATGTTGGGGACAAAGTATTACGGAAGGTACCACCCCAAATCTGGAAATGGATCAATAGCAAGACTGTTCACAGGAGCTTGCTCCTGAAGTATGATGGTCCATTCGAGGTGATGAAGAAAGTGGGATGGGTAGCTTACAGATTGAAGCTACCCGAACGCCTCAAGATCCATCCCAATTTTCATGTGAGTTTTTTGAAGCCCTACTATGAAGACTTGCTGAATCCAGACAGACAAGTCTCGAAGCGAGCCCCGCCCACCATCAGGGTTCAATTCGAAAAAGAAGCTGAAACCATACTTGACAAGAGGATCATGGGCCAAAGCAAGAAAAACCGAATGATCTTTTATCTAGTTCAATGGAAGGGGTTACTAGCATCAGAAGCGTCATGGGAAAGAGACACTACCCTATGGTAATTTGAAGACCTAATCAACCAGTACATTGCTCAACATTCGTCGAAGACGACAAATGGGACTGGTGGGGGAGGTTTGTTAGACCCTTGACCTGGATCACCGAATGATGCCTAGCTTGGTAGGCCAAGGGCCAAGCACATGTGCACACCTTGGAGCAGGTTGCACACAGACAGTTGTCGGATACCTTGATGGTTGCTGGAAGTTCTGCACATGTAGGAGCATGGCAGAACAGGGAGTGACACAGATAGGGGGTTGGGACGGGTAACCAACCACCCATGCACGTGGACACAAGCATGATCGCCACCTGGGGAGTAAGTTACCAGCAGTTGAGCTCGGTTGGAGAACTGCCCAGGACATATGGCACAAGATAGCATACCAGGGAAGTTATGGAACCGTCCATAACTTCCCCACGAATAGCAGATCATGGGTGCACCTTGAAACTGTCATGCTAACTGTTGGGACAGGTGTACCACGAATAGGATTGCTCAGAGATGATGCTGCTCGGATTGCTGATCAAGGGGAAGTTATGGAAACCGCCCATAACTTCCCAGAGATAAATGGCACTCGGATGCTCACCCAAGGAAGTTATGGAAATTGTCCATAACTTCCCCTAGGGACAGATGGCGTGGACATGATCATGGACAGATGGCATAGACATGATCATGGACAGATGGCATAGACATGACCAATGACAAATGGCATGGAGATGACCATCAAGAAGTTATGGAACTGTCCATAACTTCTAAGAATCGTTGGCACATGATTGTAAGGGCGATTTTTTATATAAAACCCATAGGCTGTACACGGATAGGTTAACCCGGATTACCCTGTAATTGGTTTACTTGAGTAACGCCTTGCTGCCCAAGTGTTATTGCTTTTGAGAGTTGGTTTCGGTTGTTGATTTAGAGTGAGACTCTAGTGCACTCAAGGGAAGGACTTGGTTCGGAATTAACCAACCCCGTCTAGCATTCATCAGTCCGCACATGGGTGATATTGCAGTGAAAATTTTGGGGCATTCGTCTTACCCGTGACACTAGGAAACATGCCCATGTTCAAAATACATAAAACATTGAAATAGAGTTCAAAATAAAATATTTCTGAAAACTCTCCACTAGTCTCCGAGTCAGTCAATCCTCACTGAGCGCCAGGCCCATGAGTTCTTGAAAATGAAAATGGGGTGAGCTCGAAAGCCCAGTGGATCTCTCCTACACATCACTAGCATTATACAGACTAGCATACAAAACGTGCATACGGTTTCATTACATTAGGGCGTTTCAATCACTTAATTGGTTATTTCTGTCGATCCGTCTGAACACTATCAGGAATTAACCGAAAGAGTGAACCACCCTCAATATTCCCCTTGTGGTCTTGGACACAACCAGGCGTGACATTTTTATCAAATAGAAGTCTACCTCTAAGACCGCGATCCATGAAGATATGGAAATCATATAGAAACTAATATGATCTCCCAAATCCGAGGATCACACTGCCACTCGCAGTTTGGCCCGGTTTGGGAATACCCATGATGACACCCTGACTGCACCTTGATCATAATCTAAGTGATGCACCAGCGGACCGTCTATCGCCTCGATACGTGGAGTTTTTAATAAACCATTAATCTTCTTTAGTTTTCCAAACAAGATTTTCAAACCATACAACATAACATGTACTAACCTATGCAAACTAGATCATATAAATCATTCAATAGACATTTAAGTAATCCAAAACTCTAGAAAGCACATAACCGGACATTATGATGTCATGGCAAGTATTCCAATCAGTTCACACATTCCTAGCATGATACTAAGTACAAGAATGTAAACAACCATCATATTTCATATCCTAAGTCCGCATAATACTAATGAGCAAGGAAGTCTCGCCTACTTGTATATGCCGGATAAACCCTTGTGCCACTCCTTGACACTCAACACTAGTTAATCTGAAATCCACATTTTCAAATTCAATTCTCCAAATCTCTCAAAATCCCCAAACTACATCAATAACCATCATAGACATCAAATCTAGATCATTCTTATCAAATTCCAAATAAAAGGGTTTTTCCCCAAAAATTCAAATTTCTCATTTCACCGCATCAATACGCAAAACTACATTCATTTCCTTCTAAATTCAAAATAGAACATATTTAAAACTAGTGACTACTTCAAACCACGAGCAGATAGAGAGTTATTACCTATCAAAGGATTTACACCTTCAGAAATCCTTTAGATAGATGAAACTTTTCAAGATTCGTCAAAAACTACAATTGAACAGTTAAAACTTTCAGAATTCAATTCTAAATCGATAAACTCTCGGTTTAGAAGGAAGATTCGAGCTTATTTTGTTCCAGATTGTCTTACACATCAAAAACCATCATTTTTGAATACCAAATATGAATGAATATGCAGATTTGAAACTGAAATGATTAAGAGATTCAGATTCTTACCTCAGACCTTTAGATCTTCCTTGAATCAGCTTTGGACCGTCTCTCTGAAGCTCTGGAACGATTTGGGAAAGTCTACGCATGAAATGACGAAGTTAAGGGCTTGAATCTCGTGCAATTACCACAGTTGGCACTTTATGGACCGCGGTCACCTATGTGACCTATTTTTTTTCGTGATTTTCCACTGAGTACCGCAGTCGGCCTTCAGTGACTGCGGTCAAAAGTATGATGTTTCATTTTTCGACGTTTTTTTCCATTATCTGACATTCCGAGTTATTTTATTTTTATACCATACCATATAATAAACATTTAAAACATGTTTTCAAACATTTTTACATTTGTTTTCATAATTTTTAAAAATCCATTTTTGATGTGTATGCATTTGAAAATTTTAAGGTATTACAATTGTACCTTACAATTCCACCTTCGAAGCTAGGCATCGTTCATCATCGTATTGGTTGTGCGAATGATGTTCAACGATGATCCCACATTGCAAATCCATTGTTACAACTTTGTTCTCCTTCCAACAATAGCAACAAAACCAGCATCACACACTCATCTTCTTCGTTTGTTTCCATTCCCAGATCACATACAACAACTAAAAAGGGAAACTTCAACATCTTTCTTTGTTCAATATGGTCGCAACAGCACAACATCCAAAATGTGACCCACCTTCTTCACGGTTCTCATCTTCATCTGTTTGTGATTCACGGCCAAGATTTGGCAGCTGCAACAGAAATCACACCCTGAAAATTCAGATCACGGCCAGCATGCATCTTCCCATTTCACGGTCAAGCAACAGAAATTCCAAATCCACAATATCTCAATCTTTCCTCAGTTTTGATTGTCACAAAAACACCCAAAATTTCAGCTCATCATCCCCTAATGCATGTGTTCATCCTCTTCATTACAAACCAGCTGCATAACCAAAAATCCAAAATCCCAAATCACGTTCTTCATTTTCTTGTTCTTCATTCCAGTTCAATTGAAAATCCCCAATTCAACACAAATCTGAACACGCCCTTATCCATCTTCATCTTCAACCAAAAAAAGCCCCAATCATGTTTTTGCTCCAAAATCTAAAATGAAGAAATCAAAACTAGCAATCACATTCTTCACTTTCATTCTTGCTCCAAATCACCAAACACACCACGCACAACCAGCAATAATTGAAATTCCAGATTTTCTTTCCATTTCATTCATCATGTTCACAGATTTGAAACTACACACAAACCCCTATTTACTAGTTTTCTTCTTCTTCTTTTCTTCATTCTAGCTGAGTGTCCAAATCAAACAAACTCTAAATCACTAAAATTTCAGATTTCTTCCTCTTCTTCATCAAGAAAGCGCACCAACCATTCAACACCCTCAAAATCACTTGTTGTTCATCATTCTTCTTCTTCCTCTATTTTGCTTCTTCCTAGCCGTGAATCACACACCACCAACTTCGGTTCTTCTTGTTCGTCAAGTCCTAAAACAAACAGCAACCGAATTTTCTTCTTTGATTCCATTTTCTTTTCCAGATTCTTCAATCACGATTTAAACCTCCTCAAACACCAAAAAGATCCCAAATCTCAGAATTTTCTTCACCGCCAAACCAGGTTGTTCTAGTTCATTCCTTTTCTTCTTGTTTCTAGAATTCCTTTTTTCGACCAAAAACCAGAGCATCTTCTTTTTTTTTTCAGAAATTTCTAGCTTTTTTTCAATCAATTCTAAAGTCAATATTTCCTCCAATCACATGAGCAAGTTTTTCATCATTTTATTTTTATTTTTATTATCTCTCAATCAACCCATATTTAATTTTTTTATTTATCAATTCAATATTTGATTTTCATTTTTGAGTTATAATTTGTGCATAATCTAAACCATTATTATTTAGATTGACCAATATTTCGATCAATCGCTATCAATTTTTTTTCTTTCGATCAACTAATAATTACTTTCCTTTCAAGCAACTCTTAGATTTTTATTTTATTATTATTATTATTATTATTATTTTGCAAACCTTGTATTATTATTTTTTCTTTCAACACATTATAAATTCTAAAATTCATATATTCATTTATTTATTATTTTATTATTATTATAATTTTTTAAAGCATTATTAATTCTAAAATCTATATATTTTTTGTTATTATTTTTTCGTAAAAACTATTATTTATTTCATTTTTTTTCTTTTTGTTATTTTATTTTGAATTCTCATTTTTTTACAATTAATATTTTATTTTATATTCGTCTGCGACGTGTACGCGTTTGCAAAATTTTTGGGGTGTTACAATGTCAACCTCACACGCATTTGAGTGCATACGCCCAATGAAACATCAACAAAAAATGTACTCATGACTGTAGCCTATTCTAACATTCATCATTCATGAGTCATTTGACAAGCCACAACTCCAACTTCAGTCCGCTTCCTACTTAATGCATCAGCAACGACATTAGCTTTTCTAGGGTGATACTCAAGATTAAAATCATAATCCTTAAGAAATTCTAACCATCTGTACTGTCTCATATTCAACTCCTTTTTATCAAACAAGTACTTTAGACTTTTATGATTAAAATATAATGTAAACTTCTCACCATAGAGATAATGTTGCTAGATCTTCAAAGCAAACACCACTGCAGCCAATTCCAGATCATGTACTAGGTAATTTTTTGATGCACTTTAATTGCCTAAATGCATAAGCTATTACTATACCCTCTTGCATCAAAACACAGCCCAAACTTGCATGTGGCACATCAGTGTAAATGACTAATTCCTTCCCAGGCTCTAGAAGTACTAGTACAGGTGCAGTAATCAGCTTCCTTTTCAAAGCAATAAAAGCTTCTTGACATTCATCACTCCATACAAAGGCTACAGTCTTCTAAGTTAGCTTATTTAGTAGAGTAGCTAATTTAGAAATACCCTCCACAAATTTCGTGTAATATCCAACTAAACCCAAAAAACTTCGAATTTTAGTCATTGTGGTTGGTCTTAGCTAGTTGATAATAGCCTCAACCTTTGAAGAATCTATAGATATACCCTCTACACTTACTACGTGACCTAAAAACTTCACTTTATATATCCAAAACTTATATTTACTAAACTTTGCATACAATCTGTGTTCTCTCAGGGTCTGTAAAGTCCCGAGATGTTGTTCATGCTCTTCCCGAGTTTTGGAATAAATAAGAATATCATCAATGAAGATAATGATGAAGTGATCAAGATATAGTTTAAACACCTTTCGCATTAAATCCATAAACATTGCAAGTGCATTGGTTAACCCAAATGGCATAACCAATAATTCATAATGTCCATACCCTGTTCGAAAAATTGTCTTGGGAATATCCTCTTCCCTAATCCTCAACTGATGATACCCCGATCTCAAATCAATCTTTGAAAAGTATTTGGGTCCAATTAGCTGATCAAATAAATCATCAATTTGAGGAAGTGGATATTTGTTTTTTATAGTTACCTTGCTTAGCTGACGATAGTCTATACACAATAGTAGACTCCCATCTTTTTTCTTCACAAACAACACCGGTGCTCCCCAGGGCGACATACTTGGGCCAATAAAGCCTTTATTCAACAATTCTTCAAGTTGTACCTTAAGTTCTTGTAATTCTTTTGGGGCCACACGATAAAGTGGAATAGAGATGGGTTTATTTCTAGGCATCAACTCAATAATAAAATCAATCTCCCTTCTAGGAGGTATTCCAAGTAAGTCCTTAGGAAATACATCTAGAAATTGATTTACTATAGGAATTTTTGATAATTGAATCTCTTGTTCCTTTTCATCCACTATCTTTATACTAGCTAACCATTGTGCTTCCTCATCAGTAATTAATCAACCTCAAGTGGGAGTTTTCAAGGTATCCATGCCTCTGTACACAAAAGAAGGTTGTCTTGGAATCTGAAAACTATTCTCTTGGCAAAACAATCAAGATAAGCATGATTAGCTGCAAGCCAATCCTTACCTAGTATAACATCAAACTCGAAGAACTCAAGCACTCTTAAATCAACAGACATTTCATATCTTTCATATTTAACAACACATTTCTCACATATCATATTAGGATAAATCCTTTCTCCGGCAGATGTACTCAATATCAAAGTTGTACTAGTTTTAACAGGGGTAAGTCCCAATCTATCTACCATGCTACCAGAAATAAAAGAAAATGTGGATCCAGCATCAATTAAGACATACATCACAATATCACAAATGATGATCATACCTTCAATTAGATTCTTGCTGGCCTCTAGATTAGGTTCAATTACTGCTTTAGCTTGCTTTCTTGGAGGCACTGAAGTCATTTGAGATGGCGCTGTCAATCCCTTTCGTGGTTCGAAATGGACATCCATTTCTTTTGTGCCCTTTTTGCCCACACTAAAAACAAGTAATAGATGAAGGAAGAATGAAAGATCTTGTTTGTGATTGTACCTTGGGCATTGACATTCCACTCTTTCCTCTGCCACCTCACCATCCTGATGGTACTAGCGATCCAACTGAGGAACTCTGACTATGAGATCTCCCCATAAATTGTTGTCCCCTAAAACCTATTGTTGGAACTGATATCACTAGTGTGGCAGATGTTCCAATCTTACTAGATATTTCTCCCATACGAAATCTTTTATTTCTCTCAGATTAGTTTTTGTTCCACCTGGATTTGTTTTTCCCCTGGAATGCTACATTTTGCCTGGATGATAATAGGGAAGTACGTAATGTAGCTTCGTTATCTGCAGTCTCAACCCTTTTAATGTCCAAAGCTTGATTAACGGCATCTGCATACGTCTTTACCCCAGCTAGTGCCAATCCCTTACATATGATGTCATAGAACCCATCACGAAGCTTCTTCATTCACAAATTATGGTGACCACTAGCTCTAGTGCAAAGAAAGACAATCGAGTAAAGTCATGTTCATATTCTCAAACTGTCACATTCCCCTACTTCAAATGAAAAAACTGATCCCTTCACTTATCTTTCTTAATTGGTGGGAAAAAGCACCCATAGAACATCTCTTTAAATTTCTCCCAAGAAACTTCACCTAAATGTTGTCTACGTACAAACTTTCACCGTCTCTCTGCATCCTCGATGAGTTTAAAGGTAGCTAATCTCACTTTGTCATGATCCCCCACTTGCATATCATCAAATATAGTTTCTATCCTCATCAACCAATTTTTTGCAACTTCCAACACCAAACCTTCTATGAATTTTGGAGGTTCTCTCATTTTAAAAGATTTCATTACCTTATTATATATTTTCTTTTCTTTCTCATCACTTCTATCTATTTGTACTGGAGTTTCTGTTGCAACAGTAGGTACTATATCATTAACCCCGAAGCTATTTGCACCGACTTCAAGAACTACTGGTGCATTAAGCCTCTTCAATTCTTCCCTGATCTTAGCCATCATCTCTGTTAGTTGGGTGGTACTCTGCTATTGCATAAGTGCCATCTCCTCCAACTTCTTAAACCGTTCATCATGGGGATCCATGATTCCCTTGCCTCCTGTTTTTTAAATCTACTCATTCACAAAACAAGAGAATTGCACTAAATAACACTACCAATTTTATAATCCAGATTTAGCTACCCACACAAAATCTACATTCATGATACATATCCATTTACCATCATATATAGAAATCGATAGAAATATACACACCTGAAACTTAACTAATATTTCATCTAACCATAGTTAATTTATACATCACAAAATAACCTACCATTGTTCTCCTTCGGTGTTTTACCTTTCCTTCTTTATTTACACCCCAAAATACATTCATGACTTAGGTTATTGTTATTGCCTTATGGTCAACAAAAAGAAACATTCTCCTTACTACAATTACTCTAACGACCAGCCACAACTATTATAGACTCATTTTGCCTGTTTGTCTTTTCCCGTTGAGGGTTCTGCTTCCCTTTTCCTTTTCTTGTTAATATTTACACTAGATGTGCTACTGCTATGTATTGCGGCAACAACTATGGGAATTGTCGTTGCTTCCTCGACATTTCTGGACTGTTCTAGCTCGAGTGGATGCAATACTTGATTCACCAAAGCTCCAAGCAAATCAATCGAGCTCGCAGAAGTTCGTGACTATGATAAATATTTTCAAGAATGGCATTCACCCAGGCTAGAAGTGGCTCACTAGATCCTGGTCAGTTCGACATTTTGTAAACCTGGCAGGTTCACAGTCAAACAAACCAACTCAGTCTATAGTCAACGTATAGCACACATACACTCATCTGCAATAGCAATTAGTTAATCAAACATAGTCCCTAACTAAGGTAATTCCCTAAGGCTCATAAAACTAAAACTCTGATAACACAAGGCAATGACGATGCCCGCATATTGAAACACTCGCCCCGCACTTATTAGCTCAAGAACACTCTAGTACACAGCCGATGTGGGACTATCACACCTCTAGTACCCCAAGAGTGGCGCTGATACCACTATTGTCGCGACCCCTTCTTAGGTGACATCACGATTGGCACAGAATTTTCAAATATGTCAAAACCTTGACATGTCAGAAAACCTTGTAAGCCTTCCCAACTAAATCACCCTATTTCGTAAAAATTTTGGTAGAGTCTCCTCTAAAAATATAACATGTGACCAATTTCAAATCATCTAATAATTACAATCAATATACGAAACCACGTATTTCTTCATTCAGATAACCATACATCCATAAAATCTAAAATTTGTTCTGATGATACATTTAGATGATAACACATTTAAATACATCTCCCAAAATAGTAATCTGACTAATTATCATAATTTCTATATACTATTAACTTCAAAGGAACTTAATAATAATTTTACATCATCTCCCCTTTCCCTTTCTATCAGAACCTAGAGAAAATAATGGAAAATAGAATGAGCAAACAACAAGCTCAATGAATAATCTAACTTATGGTATTATACAGCCATCATATGTATAAAACAAGCAAAGTAAAACCAATTTTAAATCTCTTGCAAAATGAAATAAACATAACATACATGCATAATGTAATGTGTGAACATGCATTTAATTTCAATAATGTGCAATCTTTTTAAAAACATGAACCATCTCTCTCCTTCTAGATAACAGAGCGAATCTGCCCCTTATCGCACAAATGAGGAGTGTACCGAACCTCTAGATATCCAGTTATCTATTCATTTCTATCACATTTATCTTGTGCTAGGAATGCACCAACCAAGATTACCACAATGATCAATCTTGTGAGTCTGCTCCCTGAGATTTTGACTAATAGAAATGTTGTCATGTTAATAACATACTTACGTATGTAATTGACATGCTACCATGCATCAAAATCATTTCATGGAATTCAAATAAGCATGAAATGTGATATATATATATATATATATATCATTCTATTTAATAAAAATCAACAGTTGTAATTTAATATCAATGTCACATATAATATCACAAGTAAAGATTACTCACAAAAATTAACGTTCCACCAATTCCTAGTATCCAATAAAATTTAGTCCCACAATACTAATATAATCTTATCACCAAAATCATTGATGTGTCACATCAAATTCAACTCATTTATTATTATTTTATAAATTATTTTCAACATATTTACAACTTATATTTGACCCAATATATTCATTTGACTTCACATATTGGTGCGCAGTAACCTGAACATGCTTAATAATCTTTAATATTATTTTTCGCTCAAATAAAATAATTTTACAACAAAAAATATCAAAAATAAGCTTTTCAATTATATTTTTATTAAATTTTCAATTATTAATAAACAACCCTATTGGTTAATTGCTCACCAAAATTTTAATTGATATCCAAAATTCATGAATTTGGTGTGGATGTGTACATATTTTCACTCTACATTCCTATGGGTTTCAATTAAGGTTTTATTGGGGTTTAACATCATCAAAACCCCATCTAAAGGTTATAAAACTTTGGGTATTTATTTTAGAATATACATGATAAACGAATAAAAACTAACTACATATTTGAGATCTACTTATCACTAGGAGTATTTTAGTATTACTTTTACTAAGTTTTACTCATTGTGAAAAAATATTTAATTTTTGGGTACAGGTATAAAACACCATCTTCAGTAAAAATTACACCCCTAGAATTGTAGTACAAGGCTTAATTAGCATTTTAGTAACTAGAATCAGAGAAAATCAATTACCTATGCGTCAAATCTGGTAAAAAACCAGGTTTCTTCTTTGCTTTTCCTTTTTTCTTCTTTCCCTAGTTCGTTCTGTTGCTTATGGAAACGAACATGGAAATCAAGAAGAAGACAAAAGTTGTTGAAATCTTCATCCGTCCCACATTATATATATAATTTTGCTTTTAATTTGTGGTCCAAACCACACCAACATCATTCATCTATATATATAATGCATTTTTTTCCTTCAATTTATCACCACTTATATACTAATATAAAGGTGTATATATATATATATATCAATGTAAATATAAACACATATTTGTTTTATTAATAATAATATTATTATTATTTTAATCCATTTCACCCCATATAAAAATGCAAATAAAATCAAATGTATATATATATATATATATATATATACTAATATGATTATCTATTATACCTTATTACATTATATTTTCCTTTTTTCATTAATTTATCCACACCATTAATTTATATTTTGTAATACCCTAAAATTCTATGAGACGTCCACGTCGCTAGTGAACGGCGAAAGTGGAACGACAAGCATAGTAAAAGAATCAAAATAGTCAAAATGTCCGAAAACTATGTACTATAAGTGTAATTAAGTGTAAGAGTGAAACCAATCCGAGAAGCACAAGAAATGGCAAAGAAAAAACCTGAACACCAGAAATTCATTCTGGTGACCG
>JAJIYU010010774.1:0-15790 GCA_030144865.1 Tinospora cordifolia
ATGTCATTTTGTGAGGTTTCTATTAGAAGATATTCAAATTAAAAGCTAGATTGTTATTAGATATGGGTCTAATTATATATATCAAGTAAAAGTTATATAAAAAAATAGTGACACTTCTTACATTCATTTGTGATTGTTTATGAACTTGCTTTATAAGGAAGATTAACTTTTATAATTAAATAAGCAAAATAAGTTTACATGGACAATTAGGTGCATGCACAAAACTGTTTTGATACTATGATGAAAATCACTCTACCTAAATTATGCATCCAAATGCTCACAATTTGATCTTTCTTTCTATTGGCAGCAGGATCGTGGTCGCCCATTGCCCAAATTTGGCGAATGGGACGTGAAAAATCCTGCCTCCGCAGAAGGATTCACAGTTATATTTAGCAAAGCTAGGAATGAGAAGAGGAAGGGAATCATAAAGCCCGAAAACATGGTGCCACCACAAGGAAAGATGACTGATCAGAAACAAAAACAGGACCAACATCTTCATCATCAAAAACAGGACCAACATCTTCATCATCATCACCATCACCACCACCACCACCACCATCTCTCCATGGTAAGATCACTACTTTGTGGTTCTATGCAAATGCAATGCTCTACACATGCAAGTTTTTATACATACACTAAGCATGAAAAGAAGTAATGGGTCACAATCTTGTTTAAAACTATTTTAAATTAGTTTATTACAAGAGTGCTCTTAATATTTTGAAAGAAAAAGACTGTTCATATAATATTGAGAAAGAGGGGATCTTTTCAGGATTGTGTATTTGATAGCTTAAAAACTATTTTTTAAAAAAATATATATATACTATTTTCTTAAAAGAATTGTTGAGAAAATGTTTTTTTAGAAAAAAGATCATCTCTTAATTAGTTATAGATAGTTATTCTTTAAACTATATAAAAAAAAATTACACGAAAAAAAATATATATTTTCCCTTCAAGCAGACCAAATTTGGTGAGAAAATATGTGAATTTAAAAATATTAAAACTTTTTTTATATCATTACATAAGAAAATGAGATTTTTACAAGAAAACCAAAACATCTTTTCTTCTTGCAAGCTAAACACAGCCATAAAAGAAAAAGTCAACAAGAAAAATTAAAAAGTTGTGACTTTGTGAAGAAAATAAATTCGGTAGTTTATTACAAAAACATACTTAAAAGAGATGCATTTTTGAGATTTAAGAAAACATAGTACACAGTAAATTAATTTAGTGATCTGATTATGAAATTTATGTGCAGCGGAAGTGGCTTTGCTGTCGTTGAACCTGCTATTCTTAACAACAGGGTAAGAAGTTTGGCATGAAGGACGCTGCGCCTGTGAGTCTTTCCCTATATGGGCCATTGTGCTTCACTCTCATGTATCGATGAGAGTGTCTTGTGGTCATTATTGTATTCAAATATTGTTTTAATTTCATCCTCTTTCCCATAAAACTTGTATTATCATCTACTATACCCAACCCAAGATGATACTAAAACATTAAGTTGTTAAGTTTGGCCACACAAGTAGATAACTAACCTTACTTGTTGCCTTATTTTGAGTAAATAACCGACCAACCTTATCGATTCTAATTGCCTTGCTGAAGAAAAAATGTTCTACAAGAAAAAATGCGTGCATGTGTATAAGCGTATGCACATATGAGTATATTATAAGAATTATGTGATGGTCATTCTTATTGGAGGGCTTCAACCTTCTGCGGACTGAGAAGCACGATGATATCAAAACCTCTAACTCCGGTACTGAATGAGGATGACTTTCATTTATATCACAAGGTTAAACAAAAACACATCTCTACTTATATGGGGTTAAAAGATACTTTGAGGTTTTTGAAGTATATAACAACTTTCAAACATGTTTTTATGTTACTTAAAAACAATCAAATGGAAAATACCTGTCTTCTCGATACTCCCTCCTATCAAGGGGAAGTCTTTATTTCACATTCAACATACCTAGATACCATCATATGCTCTCCCTTTCAGCTACGCCTTGCCCTTCTTCTTCCCCAAATGGCCAGTTTTGCGCCTGTGACGGCTGAAATCTGATACAAACCTGAATGTCTGGCCACAGTCTGGCTCATAGCAGACATATGGTCGTATGCCAGTGTGCACTCTGACATGCTCAGTACGAGCCCATGGCCACTTGAATGTCATTTCGCATCCCTTCCATGGGCACTTAAGAGGTCGATCATCCATGTGGACCCTCTTGTGCTGCAGAAGATACTTGTGAGCATAGAACTTTTTTCCACAATCTTTTACAGGACATATGTTGTTCTTGTGCAATGCAAGTTCTTGCTTCAATCTGAAACTCATTGTGCAGCCATCCACATTACATTGGTATTCCCCCTCAGCATTTGCCTGCATTTCTCTACCGCAGCTTGATGCTTTCTTGTTTCCTTTCTTCTTCCTGCTTTGATTTTGTCTTCTTGGCTTAACTGTGTCTTCTTTGGGGAGCTTAGACGTTCTTCTTAGGTCAGCACTGGATACATCTGCACACTCCTTTTTTCCCTTACAAGTGAGCTGCAAATTGTTCTTTGCTTTAGAGTCATGAAGCTGAGCTGTCTTTTGCTTCGTCTGCCTTCTTCTGGAAGTGCTTTGACGCCGTCCAGTAGAAACGTTCTTGGGTGAGTTCTTCACAGATTCAATATTATTTTCCAGTTTAAGATATTTTGGTTTCTTGCTCACCCTCCCTTCAGTGGTCATCCTTTTCCTCTTCTTCCTTGCTTTTCTTTCATTGTTGGTAGCACTTGGCAAGTAATTCTGTTCAGCAGGTAGTGCTTGTTCATCTGGGCAGGGAAGATGTGGTTCTGTCTCAGTCTTTAACTCTGGTATTACTATCGATTTAACGGCCACAGAGGGTCCTACTTTATTAGTGTCTCTCTGAGCAAGGTAAGGGTGAACTTGGTTAGACATCCAAGCCTTTCCGCACCATTTGCCAACTGATATTTTATTCCGATTCCCAAGCCTCTTTTTAGGAACCTTCAATTTCATTGAGGATCTGGCTGGAGTGCTGCAGCCAAAAGCTTTGTATATAACTGAATTATACGGCATCTGCTTGCTGTAGACAGGAGAACAACTAAGTCTTGCAACATAGGACAGGTTGATGCCTAGCTTCACAGCCCAGTCCTCATTTCCGGCTATGGCTTCCTTGGAATGAAGAGCTAATTGAATTCTTCCTTGATCCTCTTTGGTAGCCTTCCTGAATGGTATGTCCTTCCAGAGATAATCGATTCCCAGTTCTTTAGCAAATGATTTTGCTCTTGCAACTACTTTTGGATAGTCTGCAGAAATTCACGAAAGAAGGCCATGGATGGAAGAAGAATACTTTCAATAAACACGCTAAAATGCTAACTTAAGTTCTTAACAGTGTGGATAGAAATAAAAAATAAAAGAACATGAACAAACTAATTCGGAGCAATCTCTTGGATAAAGTTCAAAACAAAGCTCACCAGGATGACACAGAAGAAGCAAATGCACTCCACCAATTGATTGAAGTTGTTTCTTGGCTTCTACAGCATGTTCAAGACAAAGTATATGATTTCTATAAGAATATTCCTCAGACAACGGCTTCACTAACATATCTGGGGCACATTTTAATGCAACATGCATGCTATTAGAGAGCTTGAGAGAGTCACAAACTGCCATTTCTGACTTCATTACACCAGAACAAGCTGTAAATGATTCACCAATCAGCTGCCTCGATATAGCAATTTCATCTGTACCAGGCACGTCACTCTTGTGGGACTGGTTACTTCTAGTCTGGACATAAACACTCCTCCATCCCCGATTACTGAAGGAAGCACTTGTGGCTCGGGAAACTTCAGAAACTGCATTTCCACAACCAAGTATTGATGAAGTGCAATGAGTAGGGTCTTGCTGAAGCCCATTTAATGTCAAGTCCTCACTTAAAAAATTATTTAGAGAAGAGGAAACTCCACCTGAAGATCGAGAGTTGTCATCCTCTTTATGCAGTGGAGAACGGTCACTGTTCTCATTTTCATCAGCACCTAAGGACATGTCAGCTCTAAATGGCTCTTCCTCGGAATCTGATGAGCTCCCATAAGCAACAGCAAGGAGGTCAAGAGAGGAAATACTTTTTTGAGAAGGATCTTCAATCCTTTGATCTAGCCATTGGTAACTTGCAGATTGGACAGGAACATCATATAGATCATCTAAGTTAGACTTGTCCAATAAACCTGCATCATATAAGTGGTTTTTAGATTATATTTTTAAAGGGAGGCTATGATGAGACATACTTGAAAGAGACTTTTGCATGAAAATGCTCCATTCCTTTGCTTAAGTCAAATATTGAACTGACGTTCAATAGCAATAGCCCAAAGTTGCACACATCATTGTCTCTGATTGTTTTGCAACCATTCACCTACCATTTTTGAGGCAACTCAAACTCTTTTTTTTTAACAAAGAAATCAGGTTCGTGGTCACAACAATTTCAATTCTACTTTATGTCGAGGAAGCTAACCAAGGGAGACCATGTTTTCAGAAGCATTTGGTTTCTTTGCATATATGTAATATAACATTTAAGTCATGCCTAGTATGATATAGACAACAAGACAACTAATGCATCCATGTGATTACAGAAAATATGAATTAAATTCACTAAGCCCACCTGAGCAGGACTTTGGGTCAGAATTATTTAAATCTTCATTACCATCAGCGTATCTGTCATCTAATGCACCAGACCCGACAAGCCAGTCATTAAAGAAGCTAAATTCAGCTGACATCAAGTAATGTGCAGCAGCTTCTCTAGGTTGAAGGATGGCTAAGCATGCAGAGTTAGATATCCCACATGCAACACATGGAAAAAGACCCCAACCAGAGAGGCTATGACCACGAGACGAGTTCTGTTTTTCAGGAATCATGGCCTCTATTTCTGAAGTGGAGCTGCATAAATCACCATCTCCACGTGAGTCCACATATGGGGAGGAGGATGTATTCCTTTCAGAAACAAATGAAGGCCTTTTTTTCACTGAATAGAAATTGGTCAATGGCCTAAACCATGTGGTGTTGTTTCTCAAAATATCATTAGAAAAAGAATCCTTTGAGGCACCTACTTCCTCATTGAAACTGAATAAACCAAACGACAACCTTGGTCTCACTTTGGTTCTCATTCTAGCATGTAAATTTGAAAACTTAGATGCATCTGAACAAATTTGTTGAAGAAGAACGCAAGAAGATCCTTGTTCAAGAAGATCATCTATAAAGTCATTGTTTCGCATTACATCCTGCACAAATAGCTCTTTGACCATCATTTCTCCTTCAATCTTCATATCCGTAATCCTCGGGCTGCATGACTTTGTATTGATGCTCTTCGGTATTCTGTGTGAAGGAGTTGAAACATGAGATGAAGGACAATAGGTGGAACTAGTCATAAACATGAGAAAACAAACCTTGAATATGATGATAATGCATATGTATAGAGTAACTGAAAATGAGAGATCATAGGAGGGCGACCAATTGAAGCCCTACGGATTGCAGCTTCTTTTGCCACCGTCAACCATTTTGTAGTAGCTATATTGGCTGCTTCACAACAATTAAATCCTGTCATGCATAGGAAAGGAAATGAGAATACTAAAGTTTCACCCAATTCAAACCGTCTTAGTATGAGCAAAAGCAAATAAAAATTATGTAATAGAAAGGGAATATCAATCTATTATGATCATTAGAAACTCCCAAGCAGTCCAAAAATGAAAGGAGTTTGCAATGGACAGAGAAAGCACTAGCCAATCATATAAATGCTGCCAAAGATCCAAAATGAAAATTATTTAAGAAGGAAAACCAAAGAAATTTTCAATATTTGATTATTGGATCTCTTCCTTTGTCTGTCAGATATGAAGAAAAAATGGATGATGTCTCACCGTGGCTGAAACTGAAATGATAAGCTCTTGGGAATGTGATGACAAACTCTCCAGCATTTTGCACCAATCTGTCTTTAAGATCAGTAAATATCATATGCACAATAAGATATATCCATGACAAAAGCCAAAAATTAAGGCCGTGGGATAAAACAAACATCGCAGCACAACAACATACATCCATGATATTAGCCAAAAATTAAGCCGTGGGATAAAACACAAACACTGCAGCAGGGCTGTGACGGAAACCAAAAAGTCACCTGCAGCAGGGGATTCCTTTATCTATAAGTACTTTAGGGCACATGATTGTGGTCTTCTCACCAAGAGTAGCAAATGTAACTACAATAAAAACAAAGAATCAATCATTAGTTGATGGGTTGCATTAAAAGACAAACAATTTGCAAGCTATATGCCAACATCAAATTACTTGATAAATTAGTTACTACCATCAATTAACAAGACCATTAGAACTCACAACAATCATAATAAGACAACCAGCTCAATCTAACAAAGAACTTACTAAAAGAAACATGAATGCACAAGCCTCAATAACATCATCCGCATTAATGAAACCCACCATTGTGCCCCTTAAATATTTTTTCACCCTCTCTTAATTGCAGTCTTAAGAATAAAGTTCACCCAAAGTCCTTACCATTATCAAATAACGCAACTTGACAAGTTGGAGGCAAACTCACGTTGGGAAAAAAAACTAACTTGTAGATTCCAATAAGAGTTGCATTTCCTCGTAAGCTAATAAGCTTAAGCTGTTCTAATAAACTCATGTTACCATAAGGAAAAATACAGACTTACTACTTTTTACTTGATAAATCACTAGTTAAGATCTCACTTTAATATAGGCTGATTTCTCTCTCTAATTTAATGGGAAAGCAAACAGACTGCTCAAATGGGAAGAATTAGGCTATCTTTCCTTTTTAGCCCCTATGGATACAAATGAACGTTAGATTTTTTTTTTTTTCTGGGAATAAGTAGATCCGAATAAGATTTTGTCACACCAAGGTACAAAAAACCAAAATAAGATTAAGTTTCTCTTTATATGTTCCTTTCTTTTCGGGTAGGTGGGGGAGGCGGTGATGGTGTCATAAGTGCCATTGTATCCACTGAAGGGGTATTTAGGACGCTCCAGGCTTGGGACAAAGCCCTGACCAATCCCCTAACCAATTCGCTAGACCTGTGAGGTACCTCGTAGTGACACGACAAGATTCAAACTCATAACCTACTGCATTAGGACTCGCGCATCGCACAACTGTACCATGTTCCTTTATATCTATACACATATATCTTTGTATTTTGCACTAGTTTTTAGTGCCCACATAGAGTCCTTTTTTGTTATACCTAACATTAAATTACTTTAAAAAGATATTGGGATGTCATCAAATCGTCTAATATACAATTCTTGCTAATCATATAATCATTCTAATTTTGACAATCATGTGAGGGCATTAATCATCTTTAAAATCCTTTAGCATCATCTTAAACTAAATTGAAGCATGGTGAATAAAAATTTTTACAGTCAGCCTTTTTTTGAGCATCATAACTGATGCACTTCATTCATTTATCTTGATAAGGTAACTACTTATATGAGATACTTGCATGCCATAGTTATCTTGATATTTTCTTCATCTATATACGCATCGAAGCTTTATTGTATACTAGTTCTTAGTCATGTACATTGCACGTGAACAGAAGGGCAGAAAACGACAAAAAAGAAGTATTATGTCAACTAAAACTGTACAAATAAATTGTTTAGTGCTTATTACTAAAATTATATTGAACAATTGTGGTAAGTTAGGAATTCATGATAAAAGTAGCACTCATGAGTTGAGGACACTTAGCGTTATATACCAGATAAATTTATCAATGAACAAGAAAAAGGATGTCCACAAACATGCAATAAAATTAAAGCATTCGGAGGAAAGAAATTAAAAAAAAAAAAAAAAATTAAAGTAACAAGGTACCGTACGAGGTGTTACACCTTAAAAATTTGTTGAATAATTACGTGCAATTTTATATAATTCAATAAAGTAGCAATGGCCAATGAACGTCAGCACCTCTTCCCTTCACAATTGAGGAGGTTATAGGTCCCCTTACGGACATAATAAATGGGACAGCCATGGTCATTGGCTTTCCATGGTATTATTCTAGGCCTATGTGCCTATTGTCATGGGGACCACACCTTCTACCACTGAGCCTTTGCCCTATGTTTTTGTTGGGCTTTTATGCATCTGCCTTGTCTCTATCCCTTGTGAAGAACATTAGTCATCTGCACGGTCTCCATATTGCTCATGATGTCTATGGTAAGATGTACTCCAAAAACAGGAAATTGTTGAAATCTTGACAAAAACAAAAATACTAATGGCTTCGTAAGGAAATTTTACACGTGTTTACGAAGCATGCCAAGTCCAAGCAATCACAAAGAACTCATTATGACTCATAAAACTTGATGGTGCAACATAAACACCAAGCTCCTTTTAGTTGTGGAATGACATATAAATTTACAAGTACTTCGGAATTAACTAAGTTTAGTGTTTGCTTTCCCATTAATTAGGTGAGAGGGTGACATTAATTAAGAAAGAGAATAAGATCGATTAGGACATAATGCATCAATTTGTGACTTATGGGACAAAAATGGAAGAGTAAGTCCAGCATTGCTCTTACTACAATGCCCAAAACATTCTGCTTCATTATGAGAAACTACCTAAATGTGAGTTCTTCTTCATTAATCTAAACACATACAGCATGAACTTGGCCCTATTAGGCTATTACCATAACGCCAAAAGCATTCTCACGGCAATAATTCAAAATACATCTAGTTAAATAGGACGTGCGGTACATAATAAAGTATCTTCCACCATTGCATCAAGGCCTACTCCTCCTCCGTAGATTCTACTTACATTAATTGAAATATACTACTTGGAAACAAAATGGAAATATGTTAAAAGGCATAAATACGGGATGGTTATCTTTGTAAAATGGAACTTACCAAGAGGATTAACATCCCCTCCATATCCATGCACCCGAATCACCTCTTCAAACGCACCTGCCACATCTCCCGGTACCCCATACCAAGTTCTTGCAGCTCCAACATGCATGTAATTCAAATTGTACAAATCATGATCCTTTGTATGCCAAGCGAACCAACTAAACATCATCGAAAGATCCAACACAGGCACATTCACACCCGGAATTTCCTCCTTTATAAACCTCAACAATGAACCTTCCGCCCTCCAAACTCTCCCAATGCTCCATTCACTCTCCCCAACTGTCACCGGCTCCCTAGCTTTCCTCACCTTCTTCCCATCCACCATTGGCGCAAATGCAGATCCCGGAATATCACTCGCACACTCCACCATAATCGGCTCTTCTCCTACATTTTCAATTACCTTCCAGAACATAGCTTCCGTTTCCAAATCCAAAAATTTCTCCTTTCCATTCTTCTTCTTATTATCATTATTCATCTTCATCTTGTTCTCAGTTCTACTCATGAAATCACTCTCAAATTTCTTCGCTTTAGTCTCAAATTGCTGGAAACTGTAGCTCCCACCGCTTTTCCAAGGCACTCTCCGAGCCAATCCAGGCGTCTTGTAACAGCAACTTAGCTCCTGTAACCAGGAGGTGAAAGTGGACTCGGAATTAGTGTTTCTGGAAGAAAGAGAACGGTTGAAGTTGGAAATTACGGTTTTCTTCGGAACACCAGGAAGTGGTGGAACGATCTTGCAGATGCCATACTCTGATGCCTCTTCTTCGATCTTGAGAATGAAAGAAATTGGGTCCTCGAATTCTTCTAGGGTTGGATGGTATTCTGGCGCTAAAGGTAGGTTTTTTAGCCATCGAGGTATATCAAGTGAAGACGGCTCTGATAATGGCGCTGGAGCCATCAATGGCGGAAGAGTTGAAGATTGGAAGATGTAGGTATTTGGGTTTCAGAGCTTGCTTAGGGCTAGGGTTAGGGTTAGCGTTAGGGTTTTGGAGATGGAATCGAATTATGGTTTTTTCATTTTCAGTTTCACTCTGTTTCTTCCGTTTCTTTTCTAGTGCTCTGTTTCTGCTCTGTTCGTAACAGAGGAAGTATAGTAAGAAACCGTAGGCGTCTGGTGTGGAGTTGGATCCTCTGTTTTTGGGTTTTTGTCTGTCACATTCCTGTTCAAGCAACCGCTCGCGACACGTGGATGCTCTGTCTCTGCCCTTTCCATTAAAGTCCAACTTCAATTCATCATATCTAACATTTATTACATGATTATTTTCTCTTTTTTGCTTTAGACCTTTTTCCATTTTTAGAAATTACTATGAAAAATATTTTAATTCATGAGTCTACTAAAAGAGATTTTTTTAAAAAAATAAAGAAATTGAACCATTTATCTAAAATGCAAAAGATTATTTTCTAAATATAAAAAATCAATTCTCAATATCGATCATTGTGTGTGGTATAACCATCGTGTTAAAAAAAATAGAAGAAGAAAAATTCATTGAGTGTGAACTTTAAGTATGAAAATGCTACACGAAGGTTGGACTACTGAAAGATGCTAAATCTTTGAATAAAACTTAAAAAGCAAACATAATGATAAAAGATATAAAAGACCCGTGTGAAGATCTTACAAACTAACATAGCCTCATTTTTAAAGAAAGAAAAATTTTCTTGTATTGCAGTGGTATAAAAATTTATGGAATTATAGATACCATATATTGAAATAAAATTAACATATTTTTAGGTTTGCTACAAACAAATAAAATGAAAAAAAATATAGTTTATGGGTAGTTGGTCAGATTCGGTATGGATCGAACATGAAAAGTAATTGAAGTCGGTGGCTCTCTTAAGATTCCCTTGTCTATGATTTTTTAATAAGAGGATCAAGTTGATTAATTCAACTCAGTTAGCCAAAACCCTTTTGTCAACTACATCAACTCTTGCTAAAAGTTACTTTGTTTCAACATCAAAGTCTATCACTTTAATAGATTAATCTGGTTCATTGAGTTGATTGCTCAAGCATTCTAAACAAGATCATCTTTACAGAATCAGAATATAGTTGTAGTGGACAAACTAGCTTTGGCTTGAATCTGTACTCGTTGAGAGCTCTAAAGAAACGGGGCAATGGTCACTTCCATAAAATCCTGCAAGAAAAATCAAGGAAGTAAGCATAAAAGAGGTTTATATATATATATATATATATATTCAACAACAAACAAGAAAGCATATTAATTGTATCAATGTAAGCATGAAAGAATTGATAAAAGAAGAAAAAGAAGAAGAAAATGTTTATAAGAACATCACAAAGGCATGTGGTTGGTTGAATTTAAAAAGTTTTCCAATATCATACTTGGAAAACAAGTTGCTTGCAAAAATGACTAAAAATTGTTTTTCGAATCACAAACCAAACACAATCTTAGTTCCCATGCAAAAGTCTAACCAAAATTACACACACAAACACAAAACTAATGTCTGTTTAATATCTCTATTCATGTTGAAACCAACACACACATATCAACAATCACTTCTTGCTCAAACCAAGTTGGAATTAATATGTGTTTCTAAATATGTTAAATGTCAAAATAGCACCAAGTCATTATGCATGGAATCGATAGGGAGATCTATTATTACAGTGATTTACTCTGATAAGCACAACAGTATATTTTGCTTAGTGTTTAGTGCAAGAAAATAGAATCTCAGACCTTCTAATTCAATCCCTTTTCCATGCATCTCACATGCAACAATCCTGTCTTTGAGTTTCTCAGAAACTAGGAAGTAGTCAATTCTCATCCTCTTCCCTCGGTACCTGCATTTGCGGAAAATGCATTGTAAGCGCTAACAACAAAAAAAGGCCAACAATTATGAAATTTCCATACACTAATAATTTAAATTGTTTAAAACACAATTTGATGGCTGCTTTGCTAATATTCTGTTCGAGGGTAAATAATCGAAGATTTCAAACTAATTGTTGGAATTCTGACCAGGAAGTTGTTTCATTAGCAGCAAATAGTACAAGCAGGAAAACTTGCATGTAAAATCATCCATAGATGGCTAAATCTGAGCCCGTGAACCAAAGATGAATCTTATATATTCTTCAAGGGGAAAACAAAAGCTTAATTACAAAAATATAAAATGCATGTAACAGTATTGGAAATGGAAGGCTTCTCTTACTTCCCAATAGGATGTCCCGACCATGAGAATCCCCGGTCCATATCCTTCTCCTTATGTAGGTATCTGTATGCATCGATCAGCTTACCTCTGAAATTAGCAAACAAATTAAGCAAGCAATTAAATGTTGAGTGTGTGTACTACTTATTTTATGGGGAAAAAAAATGGAATAGAACTTCAAAAGCTTTATATTGTTTCTAAAATTGGAAGTGCTGAGTCAAAAATAAAATGTTGAGACTCAGAAAAATTCAGTCCAAATGCAAATTGAGTGACCTTATATAAGGGTTAGGATCCATATATTCATGAAACTTGACATCTAATTTTAATCATTTCCATTTAACTAACAAAAAGTTTCAAAATGGGATTTCTTTTATGAGGATGATCTCTTCATTAGGATTAAAGTTCAGGCTATTATGCGATTTGAAAGTTGAAACATAGTCAAATTGTTATCAGAATTAACAATAGAACTGTGCATATTGAATCACTGATCATCTCCCATATCTTGCACTAGGGAGGTGAATATTGAAATACTGTGATTTCTGAAAATGGCTTTCTCATTGAAAAACTCAACCTCACCAAACCAGTTCATTCTAAAACTTCTGTACAGGTCAATCTGTTGCAACTGGCTGTCTATGGCATGTGATACATAAGCTTTTGCTTTTCTTTAAGAATCATCTAAATCCCTCAAATTGTAAGACATAAACCATGCGCAGACTTCACATCAGGTTAGAATATTTTATTATTAACAATTTAAATGGATTTATGTTTTTTTAATCATAAAACATGTAGAATTCACAATAAGGTTCTGTTAAGTCATAACCATTAGTAAAGCGATTCGTGGTAAGAAAAAACTTCACTAGGATAAGTCCAAAGATCAAAGAAATGAGATAAGAATTCTTGGATCTAATTCATATATTTTCTTAGAGCATCAACTTGGAAAATAAATAAAGTTTATTGTGCCATACAATTTTTCATGGTTATTAAAGTTATTGTGTAGTAAAAAGGGCCTAGTATTAGCTTATGGAAGGGAATTTAGAATTAGTTGCACAAATAATTGTAACTGATGCTGCCTACGTACAATCTCCAATAGGCGAGTTTTCCTAGACAATAAATGGAACAGCGTGACAATAAACATCGAACATTAATCGTAAATATGTGCCCATAAGATATAACAAAGGGCGTAGCCATGTTAGGGCCGGCATGGTCTACTGCCCAAGTAACTATTATGAGGAAAAACCCCACATTAGGTTTGGCACAGGTGAACAATTTGTTAAAACCTCCTAAATACCAATTCCTTGGTATTGCCACTCTTCGCTCCACAAGTTTTAACTTTTTCCTCACTAGCTTACTGCCACTTCTCTCACTTGAAAATAATAGAAAGTAGTGTTGTCAAGGCGGAAAGGTAGAGTTAGGCTTTAAGCCTCTATAAAGCGCGGCTTAGGCAAGTCTATAGTGGATTATAAAATAATTATTTAGAGGCCCGTAAAGATTTATTTTTTTATTCATTGGTCCTCACTCCGTGTGTATATATATACCTATATATATTTTGTGTGTATTAAAATAAATAATATACTATTTATTTTGGGGTTTAAAATAAAAAAAATTACAAACAACTCCCCTATGGTGCCTAGGCATCTAGGCAACACCAGTAAAAAGTCTTGCATGTGTCATATCCACCACTTTACCAACAATGATAAATGATTTTTTTTTAATTGAAAGATTTTAAAAAGTATTAAGGTTTGAACTTATGAGAAATACTTACCTACGTCCAGAATGTCATAACTGCATGTACAACTATACATCTATATCCATTAATCCAGGTATAAAGATTTATTATTAAAAAATAAAAATTTAAATAAGAACTCCATAATTCCCTGCTCTAATCACAGCTCCAAAAACAATGCATAAATCACATCAATTACCATCCAAATCGCAGCTTCTGATCAGTGTCAAAATTACAGCTCCAAATTAATGCCAAATTGCAGCCTAATCACCCAAGTCACAACTCCAAATCACAACTAAAAATTAATGCCAAATTGAAGCTCCAAACCCTCCAAATTGTAGTTAAAAATCCTAAACTCCTTGTTTTCTTCTTCTTTAAACCTTCTAGAATTCAAATGGGTTTCTTGCAACTCTTCTTCTTCCTCTTCATATCCATTAAAAGTCAATGGTTGTTGCAATTCTCCTTTAAACCCTTTTTTGACAAGAAAGGTTTTCTTTTTCTCTATTTTATTTCTTTCCATTGCATTACAATACAAAAGAATTTCTTTGCCCAAGCCAAAAAAAAAGTTCCTAGCCATGTCCCAGGATATAATATTATGGCTATGTGATAATTTTAATCAAATACTTAAAAAATCACTGTGATAAAAGAAAAGCGTTGTAATCACAGAAAACCCAACAATCACATTAAGATTTCCAGAAAATGCTTACTCAGACAATATAGTGCCAAAGCGCTTCCTTTCATTCAAGGTAAATCCAGGCTGTCCACAATCCTGCATTACAAATAAATAACGTCCTTTTTAACCCTGCACCAAACCTTCATATGAATGTAAAACATGGTGAGGCAAATGAACCACCCACCTGATTAGTTGCTCACCACTTGCTCTATAAGAAAAATCACTAGATTTAAGATGTTAAAATTTGAGTTTAATGTCTATGAAAAACACATATAAGATGAGTCAAAATCTAGCCTACTACTTGATAAATGGAAGGATAATAATGAGATACTTGATTCAGTTATGTAGGAATAAGATATTAACACAGAACTTCTTCTAAGGACTATGAATACCTCTTTGTTTGGAGGAACATAACCATTGAGCTTCGCATTACTGAAAAAATCTGGATGACTCACATCAATCTCTTGATGGCTGCAGATAAATCATAACTATGAGATGGCCCATGTCATCTACCTTGGAAGCAATAATCTGAACAGGAAAAATGTGCATAACTAGACACTTAACTTGCATGACAACCATGAAATGAAAAACTATCCACATCATTAACAAAGGTGAAGTAATCAAAATATTCAAATCATAAAAGCTGTGGTGTATTAGAACAGCATTCATATCTATAAATCATGATTCAGTAACAAGATCCTGAAGAAAAAACTACCAAAAAAAAAAAAAAAACCTTTATGCAAAATTAAGCATGCTTATAGAAGATTGAACTCCTGATAGAGGTGGATGGCAAAAGAGTGCATCGCCAATGCCAACTGCCAACTGCCAACTGCAAAACCCAACATTTGGTATATGGGTGTAAATGATGATACACAATTTCAATGTTAAGTAGAATCTTTTCCTATTACTGGAATTTCTTTTCCTTTTTTTTCTTTAGATAAAAAGATAATATTGCATTAATAAGGCAACAAGAAATGCAAGAAAAAGGACAGAAAGAGATAAGGGATGGACTAGAGCAAAAGAATCCACCCTCTAATCAAGACTGCCAGAGCAAAGCAATGGAAATACACTTTCGAGGTTGACCAGAATAAGGCTCTAAATCTGATATAACTGCATAGCACCCTGCCTCATTAAAGCAGTCATGAAGATCCAAAAATCTGATAATCTACATTAGTCATCATAAGATCCAACACTTCCAATATATTCAAATATCCATTTTAACTTTCAAGCCCTTGATCAAACTATTCAAAGAGCACATAACCACATCATAAAACTAGTTTATAGTTTATTACACACTAACAATTTCCTTCACGATATCTGACAAGTTTTCAATTTGTAACTTAAACCTATTAATGATATCTAC
>JAJIYU010010775.1:0-15790 GCA_030144865.1 Tinospora cordifolia
ACAACAACAACAACAACAACAACAAGGGTTTACAGCTATGGCATCAGCAACAGCAAATGAGCCGCCATCTTCATCACTACCCAGAAGTAGACCAAATCTACACCTCAGCCTTAGGAGGAGCAGGAGTATCAGATCATCATCATGATTTGGGCTCTAGTTCAGTAGCGCCCATAATAATGATGAGGCAAGAAGGAGGAGGGTTTAGTTGCCAGGACTGTGGGAACCAAGCAAAGAAAGATTGCGTTCATATGAGATGTAGAACTTGTTGCAAGAGCAGAGGATTTCAGTGCCAAACTCACGTTCGGAGCACTTGGGTCCCTGCTTCTAGAAGACGAGAGCGCAAACAACAACAAGAAGAACAGCAACTTCGTGCGCAGAATGCTAAAAGGCCGAGAGAGATTCTCGCTGCTTCTGCTCCTCTCGCCTGCACCACGACTCGTCTTCTCACTGCTAATTCGTCAGGTATACACAGTAGTAGTAGTAGTAGTATTACAAAGATTGTACACCATTTATCTATCAATCTCTCTACCATCTTCACTGTAGATTTTCGACAGTAGCCATCAGGCGATAAGACCCATCAAGCCTGCTTTATCGATTGCGTGTGAATCAAGTAAAATCTAATCGCTTTCTTCTTCTTCTTCTTCTTCTTCAGCTTCTTTCAGCAGAAGCAGCAGCTTTTCTTTTCTTTTCTTTCGGGTTTATTATTATTTATTATTTATTTATTTTTTTGGTATTACTGTTCTCAAGTAAAACTGACGATTCAGATGCGCAGACTCACACTATGTCTCTTTTTCTTTGTTCTTTTATATGATTGTTTGTGTTGTGTTGTTTAGTAGTTGTAATTTGATTGTTCTTGTTGTTCCTTAGGTCTAGAAGTGGGCAACTTTCCTGCTGAGGTGAACACGGCTGCAGTTTTTCGTTGCGTGAAAGTCAGCTCCATTGATGATTCTGAAGATCAGTATGCTTATCGAACGGCTGTGAACATTGGTGGGCATGTTTTCAAGGGCATTCTATACGATCAAGGGCCTGGAACTTCTCATCAATATGGTGAAAGCTCTTCGGGTGGTAGTGGTGATCTTGGCGGTCCTCGTAATAACCTTATCTCTACTGCTGCTACTAACAACACTAGTACTACTACTACTAGTGCAGCAGCAGCAGCAGCTGCTGCAGCTTTGCTTCTGGATCCTTCTTCTAATTATCCAACTTCCCTCAACGATTTCGTTGCGGGTACGCAGTTCTTCCCACACCACAGATCTTAAAACAACAATTCCTTCCTTTATTTTCTTTCTTCCTTTTCTCCTATCTCTGTTGGTTTGATCATCTTGTTATCATCTGATCTCTCCATCTGCAAAATAATTCTTGGTCAGTACCCTCTAATGGTCTCTTCTTCTGTATTATTTTTTTCTTCTATATCAATCTGCATTCTTGTTGTTCGTAGTACTAACGCCAATTGAATTGAAAGACGATAAGCGAAGGAGCATGAACAATGTGGGTGTTCCATTGCCTATCTGGAATTAGCTCAATCTTTCTATTTCATTTTTTTTCTTTACAACGTTCTTGTTGTGTTGAAGTTGTTGTCTTCATGATTAACCTTTTTTTTCGTGTTGTTTGTGCAGCACCTAGCATGTGGATCGGCTCTCTTGTTAAATATTTCTTTGTAGTTTATCCGCAATTAGTTTTTTAATCATTTTTCTCGCGTTCTGCGACTTTGAAGTCGCTTTTTCCCAGTTTACCCGTTTCTTTGCCGGTCTCAAATGGGATTCTTTACGTGTTTCGGTGGACAAAGACACGAGTTTGAATTCTAAACTTAACGGGTACTAGCCCAAATCAGCCTTCGGTTTCTGGGCATTCGAATCCTACGTAGCTAAAGGTAAAGACCTTCCGACTTTATTATGTGTGCTTCGTGTTACAGTGATTTATCTTGCAGTTCCTGTTATAAAAACTTGTTTTAAGTACGTTATCTTTGTTTTCTTCTATCACTTTCTTTAAGTGGGCATGCAAAGATGTTATCTTTTTCTGCTAACCATAATGAAACCAACCGGGTTTTGTTGATTCCAAGTTTATCGTCTTCAGTGTATCTTCATTTTTGGAACTAATGTTAATAATATATGTGAGGAGAGGATATAGGGAAGATTGAGAATAATGAAGAGACAAAAATAGGGCAGCTTTTCATTCTTTCAAAAAATAGCATATGAGTGAAGAGACATAAAGATGGATAGAGATAGTTTCCTTGTTACATAGACTTTCTGACGCATGGCATGTTTTTTGCCTCCTGACATATTTGATAGGAAGTCTTACTGCATTATTACTTATTGTTGTTTTCTGGTATTGTTTGTTTCTGATGTTGTGATTATATACCAAAGCTTGGAGAGGTAAAGGTGAACTTAGGCAAAATATTTATTTTTCATTACTAGATATCCTATAGAATCTGTCAGTGCAATCTTATTTTGAAAATACTCGCTAAACTAAACATACGCAATAAAAGTAAAACTGAAATCATTGCAACAAATACAAAGGTTTTGTAGGTGGGGAATTTTGTCAATGTCTCGGAATTGATAATTGTAGGTTTTATTTTGTAATTGGTAAACGTTACTTCCAGCAATGAAAAAAAACTTAAAGTCTTTTATTAATTCACTTAAATTTGATCTCTTTTTCAGAAATGACTCTTATACCAAAGCAGTTGTTTTGAAATTCCAAAAGATATGTTCACAATGCATGCGTGAATTAGCTTGGGTTCCCATGTCAAACCGAATGGACTGCTGGCTATTAATGTTAGTTTGTCAAGCAAATGATAGTAGCTATTCTAGGATTCTGGGGTCAATCTTGTAAAGTGAAGCTCTTTGATCTTGACATTGTTTAATATTTTTTTTAAAGCTTTAATCATCCAATCTCTAAGTTTTTCCTAGCTTTATTTTCTCCTATTTTCTACATAAGTTTGATCCTATATATTTATCTCCATTATATTCAATTTTTTGCACATTAGATGCAACCTATCTACTTTCTACAGTTTTTATCCGATGGAGTAAACTAACCTTTGTAATACCTACATACTTATTATAAAACAATAGTTAAGAGGGCTGAGTTCTTTGGTCCTTAATATGGTTTGTCCAGTGAAATTTATACCTAAAGGTCTTAAATTGAAAACCTACCACTTATCTTCCAAATTTTTTTTTTAAAAAATGGGTTTCATATGTGGTGGATGTCCGCTAGTATATACTGTTGTATAACTAATGATAAATGCATAAATTTTCTAAGAAATGTTAGATGAACGATAATCATGTGCAACATTCTTGTTTTTTACTTAAATTTTATTATTTGTTTATTTTTTATTTTTTGGCTCTAGTTGATGATTCTAAATATCATGCTGGTAGCCCAAGTGAAATCTCTCAAAAGACTAGATTTCTTTAAATTATTATATTTAATAGCATGAAAATGAATTCAGAACTAATTATTACTACAGTATGTAGGTGTTAATTGTTTGACCCTTTTAGTTTTCAACACCCATGTCTATAAGGTGGGAGTGTTTGGTATTTCTATTCTGTGGAGTTGTATGATGTACATAGAAACTTTGTTATTTTTAAAGGTGTATTATATAGAAACTTCTTAGTTATCTTTTGAAGCCCAATAATCTGGGCTTTTGTTTTTCGCTCTTCTTTGTTCTTTGGAAATGGAAGTCTGAGGGAGTAACACATCTTTTTTTTAATTATTTTTTTATTTTATAATGCCTGAATAAGCTAAATGTATGCAGTACGGAGTAACTATTGGGTATTAAATTAATGTGAAGGTTGGGTTTAGATTCCCTTTAATTTTCTGTCACTGCCTTTGAGACATTAAGTTGGCATGTTTAGGTAGAAAGGCGACTTAACTGGTGCATAATGTGAAAGTGTTACTGTTTGCATTTTGATTTGGTGACCGCAATCCTCTCCCCTCTTGACAATTTGTAAAAAAAAAAAAAACACTTTTCTTGAATTGTAATGAATAATAATTCTAAGAATAGTTAGACAATTATGGGCACAAGAGAAAAAGATTGATGAAAAATGGGTAGTAAGACATTTTAAAGATCTAACTTAGAGTTTTGGAAGGGTTAGGTAATTTGTCACAAATGGAAAGTCTAATAGTGTCTAATGAGACATAATGAGATGCTATAATTTGAAGGTAACTCCAATGGTTGGTTAAGAGAATAGAAGTAAGTAGTGAAGGATGCATAAATTGGACAGATTTCTACAGATATGGAGGGAAAAAAAGCAATTTAAATTTTTTGTGGATGTGCTTTCTTGGAGTCAGTTTATTCTGGTAATACTTGTCCTATTTTTTAAGTATAAATAAATTACTGATTAAGTAATAAGTAATATCATGGAACCACTAAAACTTCACATAAAAATGATGCTTTTATCTTGATATATGTTTTGGCAATATAGATTGAAATCTTTAATCCGGTTTTGAAAAAAGACAAGGAAGAAATAATCAGGTGTTATGAAAATGACATTTGGTAAGGCGAAAAACAATCATTTTCTTCATTAATTCTATAATTGTTAGCTAGTATAGCCATTATATTTTGCCATTTATGTAGAATGAAACTTTGCATATATTGCCACTTTCCCAGACCTTGAATGGCAAGGACTCATACAGTAGCAATGCCCTTTTACTCAACTCTTAATTAAAAGCATACCTTGGTTGAACTTGCATATTTTGATCTTCATTTTCTAGCTCCATCCATGTTACTTTTCCTGTCTTTGATTTTATGTTACCTTGAAACTTCCTTTTGTGTTCTTTACTCTCCCTAGTTCACTTAGCATCATTCGTGAATGTAATCTGAACAACAAGTGCAGTGATGAAGTTGTGTTATGCAAATAACTTCTCTAATGCAAGAAAGGCTACATGATGCCATTGTTGCAAGTAGTACACTAACGTTGAAGAGGAAAGAGAGAAAATGAGGGATTTGAACTAAACTTGTTCCTTGAACTTGAATTCAATTTATATAATGCTTACATTAAACATCTGTAAACAATCTTATTAATGAGATTTGAAGAGCCTAATAATGTAGAGATATGAGTTGCGAAACCATAGATACATGTATTAATGTTCTAAGAAACTAATATGTATGCATGACCCATAGTTACATGCAAATAATGATGCATTCCTTCCTAAAAGCAAATGTGTGAATCATGGTTGTTGCCCTAATCTGCACTCTTGCCATGGTACAACTTCCAAATCTATTATAACCTAATGAGGATTTTCTTATATGTGGATGGTCTATAAACAATATGTTGGATACACAAGGATTGCACCCCGCGGTTAAAATGTGTGCAACAAAAAGGGGCAAACCTATCAGGTTTGTATTAACGGAGTTATTCAATTCGTAGGGAAATTTGTTCTATTCTTAAAGTTGGGGGAAGTATGTGTATGAATTATGGACATGCCGATTCATGAAGCTTCTGCCTATGCAGGGTCCTTGGGAAGGGTTGAACCACAGGGTCTAATTAATATGCATAGTCTTAACCTAAGACACAGGAGCTCATTTCCATGATTCAAACTGATGCAGTAGTACCACTCAGTGACAAATGTTCCTAGTTTAAGTAACTAATGTAGTCCTGTTCAAAGACATCTTTGTATCTAATGTGAATTTCAGTGAGTTTGTAGGGATGAATCTGCCGGCCTATTCTTCTTTTGTTATGTTGTTTAAAGTTAAAATGAGTCCACCAAAAAGGTGAAAAATTCAGAAACAACTTTGTGTTAAGAACATAGCCTGCATAATAATATTCATAACTGGATCAACAATTTTTGGAGTATACCTTTCCTGTGAGTATGAAATCTATTGTGGGAAATTCTTCTGGGGTTTTTCTTAGTTTTTACACTTTGTTTGCAACACTAAGGGGAAAGATATAATAGAAATGCATTTGTTTGTGTGTGTGTGTGTGAGTGTGTCTGATGTGTAGAGGTGTTGAAGGATCACAGAAGTTGTCATCATGAGAACTGTCTTATATGTAGTGAAGATCTCTAGACATAAGGCGAAAGAAACTGAGTATCCCTTAAATTTGTTAAAATGATGATGAATTATAGCCCTTAAATTTGTTAAACTTAGTGTATTTGCTATTTTTCTGCATAATGCTTTTACTCCCACAGTTATTCATTTGGTATTTTAACCATGACACTGTAGAATCTCGCTTTCTGTTTGTTTTTTAATCTTTTTGAGGATATATATACTACAATGTGGCCGGTAATCTTGCCTTTCTGTTTGTTTTTTTATCTGTTAGAGCATATACACTACAATATGGCCGGATCTTGAAGTGTTTTTCTACCTGTTTTTTGTTTTTCTTTACCAATATATGTACTGATTATGATGTTAATGAGGAAGAGGATGCTTGTTGGCAATTTTGTGCAACAATTCACAGATTGTGCTTTTCTTTCTTCAATTCTTATAATGTGTGTGAATTTTTATTTCTATATTTTATGATGCTGTGGAAAATCTGTTTAACAGGTATGAAGAACAGATGGAGATTTGAGGCAAGGCTTCCTTGGTTTTTAATGCTGTTTTCTTCCAATTAACTACTATCCTATCCAAGAAGGGAAAAAAAAAAAAGGAAGAAAAGAAACGAGCCAATGACACACTGCACATTCAAATCTGGATTTGAATTTTCACAGTGCTACAAATCTCCTAGGTGCTCTCTCATTATATCTAAAGGTGGCTGCTGGAATTCTCCAGTAACATACCCCACTTCTTGTGAACTGTTCTCTTGTTTGTACTCCCCAACCTGTAAAGTAATTTAATTTCCACTAATCTCCGATTGTATTCATTTGTGAGTTGATTGTGTTAGAAGAAATTTGAAATGCAGCTCTCCATAGTCTACGAAGACCTTGCTTGGCATAGCAACTCAGGATTATTGGTGCACTTCTATTTCAGAACTTGTGTATATGTATGTATTTACCACATGGACTTCAATGGCTAAAATTTTTCATTTGCCATGCATGCAAATTTTGTATATTAACGTTGGCTTATGTAAGAATGATTTGGACTTTACCTGGTTGCCATGTTATGCAACATGTGCAGCATATATGACTAAATGTACTATTACCTTATTCTTAATTTACTTTTATTTATTAAATTTGCATTTTTTATAATGTATTTTCCAGCAAGTTTTGTGCATTTAGACATAAATTATTGTTTTAATGTGTTTTTTTTTTATTTTCATATATGTATTTAGGGTTTGGGCGGTGAAGTTTGTTTGTTTACTAATTTTTGCGCCAGTTTTTAGGCACTTGGAGAGGTTAAATCACTGTTAGACCTTTGATTTGCCTTTAATTTGAGGGTTGGGTCTTTTAATAATTGTTAATTGTTGCATTTACAAGGACTCAAACATTTACTTACTTAAGCTACCTTCAGTTGGTCTAAACAACTGAAGGTAGCAAAACAAACTTATGTGCGTCAAGAGGACAGACAGAACTAGATTTTGAGAGTCAGGCATATCAGCGGATGCTTCTTTATTTATGGGCAATGTAGGCCCGTGACCGTTCCGTGGAGTAACAAACATTAATAAATCCACACTACTTCTCCAGCTAGCAAGACGACCTTACCCTTTATGGTACTTAATTAATGGTTGCCTTTAGGAACTTAGTATATAGTAGCTAGGGCAAATAGAAAGCAAGAGCTAGATTTGTTGAGTTAGGTGGATCAGTGGATGCCTCTAAATTTATGGGCACGGTAGGCCCTTTGATTTCTCCCTTCGCACTCAACAATAAGCAATAAAAAATAAGAATTGAACATTATTACTACTTCAGTTCCAATATTCAATGAAGAAGATCACAATCTGGGGCCCGAAGTAGTTAATTATCATAGCTTTTGACAATTGGCAGCAGAAGCTAGCCGGATCTAGCACGACCAAGCCTGGTAGAAATGAAGCTGGCACTCTGGTCATGAACTTAGATAAGAAAAATGAGAGTACTAACATGGAGAGAATGTACTAGCTGGAAGAGGATCCAGCAGGTATGGGGAGGGTGAGCGTGTGTGTGGGTTGAAATGATGGGGATTGGAGGGAATATTTGCATGGACGATATATATGTACTTGTCATCATCACCAAGCTGAGTGACAATTGCTTGTAGTTGTTATCATATATTATGAGATATTAAAAAAAAAAAAAAAACTTCATTGATGATTTCATATGAAGATCAATGCGGCATTAGTTGAATGCGTGATTGGGAAAAGCATGAGATTTTACAAATATTGCAGGTTTGAGTTGGAGTTGGTCGCATCAACTGATCTTGTCAATCCATTGGGAGGGCTATTTGTCTTTATTAATGTGGGATTGGTAGGGCTTGAAGGTCTGAACAGTCCTAGAAGAGTAGGGCTTTGAAAATAAATTGTGTTGTTCTTCTAAATAAACATACAAAAAAGGGCCCTTTTGCTTATTTATTTTTGTTCCGAATTTTTTTTTTCTATACTTACATCTGCTTTTATTTTTTATTTTTCAGTTTCTTAGTAAAAATAGGCAAGGACTTGCTTCTTTCCATTTTTATTGTAATTTTTTTTCTACTTTTGACTAAAAATGATCTACTTTCATGATTTCAAAAATAAAAAAAAATGAACATTGTTATTGTTTCTTTATAATTCTCATATATATATGAACTATATTATATTGTTATTATTTTTTTTTTGTAATCTTCGACCTAAAAATAAAATAAAATAATATAAAAGATGGTGCTAAAAAAATAATAAAATAAAATACTTATTACACTTCACAATTAAACTCATGCAGCATTAAATTAAACTTTTCAACCTAAAAAAAAGGAAAACAATATATAAAATAAAAGATGGTGCTAAAAAAATAAAATAAAATACTTATTACACTTTACAATTAAACTCATCCAGCATTAAATTAAACTTTTCAACCTAAAAAAGAAAAAATATATATATATATATATATATATATATATATATATATATAGAGTAAAAGTGGGTGCTAAAAAAAATAATGAAATAAAATACTTATTACATATCGTACAATCAAACTCACGCAGCATTAAATTAAACTTGGCACTGGATGTATACTTATTTAGACTGAAACAGTTTGCCATTCAGGGTGTTGATCTTGCAATTGGAAACGCGTCCCATCAAGCAAGAGACGAGCCATTAATTCTCTGGATGTTAGGTTTAGGGTTTTCATGTTTGCCATCAATCAAATACAACATGCATGACTAATAATATATACATTAAATTAATTTTTTTTTAAAAAATCTTCAGTTTGTTTGGTGTGGTGGTGGGCTTTTATTATTGTTATTATTATTATTATAATATAAAGTTTTCAAAGTTTAAGAAGGAAGGAGGAATTAATGGTTGGTAGTTCTCAAATCCAACAAGTTCATGTTTGGCTGTTTGAACGTTTGAGGTTGGGCATATCAGAATCCAAAGAGAAATTTCATGATTTTATTACCACAAATGGTTTGAAGATGCGAGTATGATTGGTCAGCTAGCTACCAGGAGTCTGAAGCTTCTGTCATCTGGTCCCTATTACATCAAAGAAGGGAGGGCACGTGGGTCGTGATCATACTATGATATTGTGACACGTGACCAGTACTGCTGCTGCCACATCAATAATAAGCCCAGCCTCTCACAGAATAGTCTTTGCATGCAATTGTACATTTGTCCTCACCAAATTATTGACGCCTCTTCCTTCCAGAAAAAATAAATAAATTTCAAAAGCATGCACATTTTTAACATTTAATATATATATAAATAATAGGTTGGGGTCTTTGTTGGTTGCGACCCATCAGGTGTTGGCCTTAAAAAAAAAAAAAAGAAAACAAAGAAAACAAAGGTGGATTTTGGATTGTTAGGGGGCGAAGCACCCCCAAGGTGGCACCAAAGTGGGCATTAGTGAAAGCTACATGTGAAAACACCAGAAGTTGCCATGCCCAGAGGAGCTTTCTCTTCCAATACACCACATTTAGTCTTTCCAAGTTACCTTCTTTAACAGTATACACATGCAGGTACGTATGTGTAGTAGACACCTTGTCCTCTTCTAACATGGTTAATTAAATGATTTTTTTTTTATTCCGTCTTTTTATCATTCTACTGTCCTTTTATACCTTGTGATTAAGTACTTGAAAGAGACGTCATTGAAAATTAATGACACAGAAATTATTATTCTTTTGTGATGCCTTTGTGGGGTTCATCAATATTATTATACAAATTGTATGCTAACGTGGAATTTTGACGCCACTTTTTGGCGTTGTATTATTTATTTTTCTTTAGTGTTGTGCCCGATAAAAAAAAAAAAAGAAAGTAAATCAAATAAATACATACTTTCAAATAAGCAAGCAAATATACCGGGAACTATGCATATTTAACATAATTTGGCATATAGTTACTTACATTTGTAGGAGATGAAAAATAAATTTACTAATAGGAGAATATAAAACCTAAATCTAAGTAAATTCTAAATTTTCACGCAACACACGCCAACAATAATACTCAACTAATTTTTAAGTACAAAGCAAAAAAATAAAAATAAAATTAAAAAAAAAACATCAACTAAAAAAATTAGTACATAAAAAAGTTTTATACATATAGAATTGCATAGTAAGTGGTTCAAGCCACCTAATAAGCCACCTAATATTTAATAATTTTCATCTTAACGAGAATTTCTTTACTCATATTTCATCTCCACGTGTATCTAAAAACACTCATTTTTTTAGTAACTTTCTTTTAAGTGGTAGTCCTAATATACAATTTATAACAAATTAACATTGCTATTATATTAGTAAAACTTATAGATCGTCCACATCTTTGTCCTTTAGCCACAACTGATGATTTTGAGTGTCATTTGGACTTACTAAAAAGAACCTTATCATTTATGTCAGCTTCATCTAAAACTATATTGTTCTGCCAAAAAAAAAAAAAAAAATACTTTCTGAATTCTTTTCATCAAGATCGATACACCTCACACAATCATTAGATCACTTATTTTAATGGTGAGTTTAAAGCCCTTAGATTCTACTATATGGACAAAGATAATACTCTTCTTCAAACAGGCACATATTAATGGTGAGTTTAAGTGTTCCATCATACAACTTTAACTTAATTATACTTATTCATTTGTTTTACAAATATTATCATTTCCCATATAAATTAAGCCCCCGTCACCCTTTTTAAGATGAGAAAATTAATTTTTATTAGAACACATATGATATTGAAAGATCTACTCATTAAACCAACATAGTTATGATGAACTAGTCCAAATGTAATCAGAACCTACATCATCTATAACATATGCAACATTTATAGTAACATTCTTTTGTGTTTGAATTTTTGGATGATATCCATCTTTTAATGCCACTTTTGATAATAAAATTTACATTTATCTTTTGTTAATGTCTTTATTTCTAAAGACTTCATCCTTGATTATGATCTACTAGATTGTTTCTTATCTAATCTACCGCTAGCCACTAGACCATTCACCTAATAATCACTAACTAGAGTATTCAGTCGTTATCTTATCCAAAAAGAGTGTGGACAAAACATTCTCAAGATTCAAAATAATTTTTTAAAAAAAAAGCAAGATCATGTTCAAATGCTATGACTAAGGAAGTGAAAACATAAAAAGTAAATTTTTATCTTCTGACTAAATTTTGAAAGATCTACTAGCTATGATAAATATATTTAATTCAATGGTGTGCTCATTTGTAGTTATATACCAGTTCATCTAAAACATGCACAATTTTTTTTTAATATATAACCTATTTGTAAGAAACTTAGACATATATTTATTTTTCAATTCATTAGACTACGTTGACGTTGCACATTTCTAGTGTCTAACATAGTTCATAATCTTCTCCATCAAACATATTCTAACGATATATTTAAAACTCGAAAGCCGGACTTTGTCAAATTAAAACATATAAATTTATCAAAACCTAGGTAACTTTTACTAAACTAAGATGCATGTCTTGAACTCGCCTTTGCCACATATTAAAATCATTTTTGTCATTAAATTCTTAATATCGAACTTAATAATTGATACAGTATTGTATTGCTTGCTATAGTTATCTCCACCAAAAATAAGTTACTGAAGTAAGCAACATTGAAAGCAGCAACCAATAGATTTGGGTCCTTATGCAAAAGAGCAAACCTGCACGACTCTCCAAATCAAAGAGATATTAACAACTTTTTGCCAAAATTCCACTCTAAGGTCAACCAAAATAATGAAACTTTGGTTTAAAACTAAACCCAAAATCAACTGAATATTAAAATATTCACACTAGCGGCAAAACCAAAATATATTATTTAAGACCAAATTCTCAATACGCCCGCACTTCAATCAGTCTCGTGAAGAAGAGAAGTCTTTTTCGATCTTCCACTAAGAAAGGTATATCGTTACGATCAGGTCTTGGGGCTCTCACTGCTCGGGAGATTCTCTCTACCCAACTTAGTTATTTTGATTCCAATTATAAAGATTTCTAAATTACAATTAATCAACACCAATCATCATTGGTATCTGACTTTAATGAATTGAAACCTAACGATAAGACGGATGGTTCTGCAACTATTCACGCCGCAACTGCAAGTATATAAACAAGGCAACGCAAATATCCATTTATAGCCTCGATGATAAATAATCTACTGTCTAAGTAGAATCAAACAAACTAATGAGCAAGAACACAAGTATTTGACATGTATTCGAGAAATTACTTTCATGAGGAATGAAAAGCAATTTACTAATAAAAGAATATAAATAAGTTATAACTTATATCCTAAAACCCATGTGAAAATTTATTTAATACTAAAAATTGTACTTAGTTTCTCATACCTAACTAGTTTCGAGATTTAAATTAAAAATTTTTTTGACATTAACTTAAAAACTAGCTAGTACATTAAAAAGTAATTATTACATAAATAAAATTACATATTCGGTGGGGTTGAATCATCTGATTTTTAAGAAAGAAATATAATTGGGCAATAATATTGAAATAAGGACTAGAGAAATTTTGAAAAAAGTGGTTCGTGTTGCATTTTTTATATAATAAGAACACTGACAAACATTGGATGAATAAATATTAATTCTATATGTATATTAATGTTGGTAGTTGAATAATTGTAAATATTACAGTTACATAAAACTGTACTTGCAACAGCCAATGTAGCACCACCCTTTCCTAAAAAGATAGTAAATTGACTATTACAATTAAAATTTTTTGTATAATTGCAAAAATTCACAAGTATGGATGAACGAGAGTTATATATTTTAAGATGTATGCTGATTTATCTAATACTTATAAATATTATAATTGCATAAAATATATATATATATATATATATCTGCAATGATCAATTTAATATATATATATTTTAATATTTAGCACTAATTTCTTTTGAATATTTTAAAATGTGTGTGAATTATATTGTATCATCAAAATTATGCACATCAATAAGACAACTAAAAGAGATTCATGCTGATGTTAAAAAAAAAAAGGCAAAAGCTAGTGAATCACTAAAATAATTGGTGCATATATATATATATATATATATATTGTATAACTATAACATTTACAACTATTAAACGAATAATTAGCACGTATTTTAGGGTATGTCTCTATTTTTTTTTGTTTTCAGGCTAGTTTTCCCCTGCCTTATTGATACACATGCCGTGAGAGTGAGAATCAAATTTTTGTTTAATGCATGTTTCAAATTTTTGTTTATATGTTAGTAAATATGTGCAACTATATTCCATTGCATTCTTGGAAAAAAAAATAAAAGAAGAGAGTCTTATCTGTGTGACGAAATAATGCTATTACCACTTTAGGGAGCGAAGCATGGACGATGAAAGGTACTTTCAGAAGTAAGGAGGCGTCTCGGTTAATTACATGCGAGAGAGACGATAAAATGCCATCGTCACAACATACATAGAAGCTAGAAATAAAAAGTGAAAGCAATAATGAAATCATGCAAATGCCAGACCTAAAAGTTACTTCAGAATTATCATATTTTGGAACCATATATATGTGACAATCAAACCCTGCTAGCTTTTGCCTTGTCTTTTATGCCATCTGGGAAACCTTATTATAAGTATGCATGGACAATGCAAAAATGATCATGAAAAAACAAATTCGACTATTCAACTTTAAAGACAAATTCAAAATCAAACACATTTTGATGTGACAAATGATATATAGGTTATAGTCCTTGTTTATTATTATTATTATTATTTTTAAGGTAACGTTACTCAATTATCATACAGACATATATAAGTATGATTTTATATAGATTTTTCCCTGTTTTAGAAATTTTTTTTTTTTTGGTCGATTGAGATAATTTAATTACATAGACTAGGTGTCTCATGTATATTTATGTCAAATGGTATTAGAGACAAGTTTTCCAACCAAATTAAAATAGAAGTTCTTATTATTAGATATTTATTTATTATTACTATTTCTTATTGATATACAAAGGTGATTAATAGAATAAAGCATCCCCAAAGTTTGACTATTCTCTTTATTGAAAATACAAAGTGATTAAAACTCAAAAGAGGAGCTCACAAAACGCAGGCTGCACTTGGCTTACAATTTAAAACAATTTAGGAAAAAAAAGAGCTAATTTTTAATTTATTGATCATTTTTTACAATATATATGTTTGGTATCATCATATTTAAGAAATATTTCTTAAATTTAAATAAATAATGAAAACTTATTTGACTGTTTTAAGATATTATGCAAATTAAGTTAAAAATATTTATATGGGTCTCACTAGCTATATGAATTAAGGGCATGCCTTAAAAAATTAAGGAATAAATTAAGGAAAAGAAAAACTTAACAAAAATTTTGTAAGTTTTTTAAAAGCAATTAACAGGTTTTTTTTTTTTTTTATGTTTTTCAAAACGTGTTTTGAATTGCAATATAAAATAATTTTTTACGCCTTTTTTTAGGTTTTATTTTTTGAATATAAGAAACTGAATTTAAAAACAAACACCAACCTCAATTATTTTCATAGATCTAATAATAACAAAAGGCATATTTTTATTTCAAATTTACTTTTTTCACAGTAGTAAATAGCATAAAATGGTCTAATGTGGATTGAATATTTTACTACTTGATTGATCACCGTATCAACTTAGATATAAATTTATTTTTTAATGATTTTAATAATTTTTACTTACATAAATACACAAAAAAAAGATTTATCGAGAGCAATGTTAAATAAACTTTACCTATACATTATGATCACGGGTCTCCTTATTAAAAAATTTTAAATTATTAATATTATTTCCCTCTTAAAAAAACTTTTTAGGTTGCACTTTACAACCCATTTGTTTATTTTTTTTAAATAAAAAATAAAAGAACGAAAGTAGTTTAAGGAAATTCACCGAACTCAGATGATTAGCGTATAAAGTTGGGTTTCATTTAATCATACTAAAAAAAAGAGAATAAATAAATAAAAAAAAGTGCGACGGGCACATCAAGTATGGACGGGGGAGTGCGTGCCAAAAAGTCCCCAGGGCTGAGATAAACCATTGAAATTAAGAAGCTTAGCAAAGGAAAGGGCTAAAGTACTAGTCGTAATTGCCCGTGAAGAAGAAGCATACATAGTTTAAAATGTCCAAAGCGTAGAAGCATTCACAATTCACATCAACATTACATCTCTCTCTCTCTCTCTCTTAATTGCTGCGAAAGTGACTTCACTCCCCACACCAACCTTCGTTCTTTTTTTCTCCTTCGTCACCTTCTCTCTTTCTTTTCTTTTCTTTTCTTTTTCTTTTTCTCTTAATTACTTAAGTCACTTGCAAATTCTTTCCCCATCGGCA
>JAJIYU010010776.1:0-15796 GCA_030144865.1 Tinospora cordifolia
GTGTAACTTAATTTCATACCATTACTATTAAAAACATGGCAATTGTCTTAATTTAATTCAATTATTATTATTTATTAAATAATTAAATGTACACTATATTAATATGTATTCTTTGTTAAAAAATATTATTAATTTAACCTTTTTTATTTTTATTTGATTATTATCTTGATCATTTATAATTTCTTATATGAATATTATATATTTAAAAAAAATATTCTATCAAGGCTTGAACTTCAGATCTCCATGTTATTAGCATATTATTTTAACCAATTAAACTAGTAGATCACTCTTACCCATAGAGTGTTTAATTTTATTTTTAGGGTCTCTAGTACGTCACTCAAGACGTTTCAACTCTAGCGTTCTCTAATTATTATTTATTTATTTATTTATTATTGATTACGAGAATTATTTTACTTTTGTATAATTTATTATTTATTTTAAAATTTTTGAAGTATTACAATCTACCCTTATTAAAATTGATTTTATCCTCAAAATTCTAATAGAGGACTTCCTAATCTAGGGTGAGTCCAGGTTCATGTTTCTAAGGTCTTGATGTTCAGTGATGCATCAATTTATTCTTTTAGGTTTTATTTGAGGACTTTTGGAATCCTCTGATGTAACGACCCATGATTTTGATAGAAAAATCAATTAATGGGTTCGATACATGTATTTTTCTGAAATTTTAATAAAAATATATGAATTTTGTCAATTTTTTAATTAGAAATTATTTATTAAAAAATATAATTTTGAGCAGAAAATAAATGAAATTATAATAGAAAAGGAACTTTTGGAGAGTATAATTTTTGGGAATGACTATTGAACTTTTGGTATAATTATTAAATTTTTTTGGAGAAAAATATGATTTTTGGGTAAAATGTTAAAGTTTTGAAAAAACAAATGTATAAATTGGATTATGAATGTATAAGTGAGTAAATTAAATAATAATAATAATAATAATAATAATAATAATAATAATAATAAAGGAGTATATATATATACACACACATACATAATAAAAGCATATATATATAGGAAGGTAATTAAACAAAAAAAAACAAATTTTGGCTGCACGGGCTGTGAGGCCCATGCGGGCCAAAAATCAGCTGGGGCTGGCGGGCCTGAGCCGATCAGGCCATCAGGACGGGCCCGTGCCCCGTCCCAGGCCGCTAGGCGCGCGAGCTGTTGGCCAGTCCAAATTCGGCCCAGGTGCATGGGCCAGCTCGCTAGCCTGAGCGGCCCACACACCCCAGCCTTCTGCTTCTTCCCCGATTTTAGCATTTTTTTCACTAGAAAAACCAGCAAATCCCATCGTTTTGAGCCATGGTTTTGCCATCCATCCAACCTCCTAAGCAAGTCAATATATAGTGCCAACAAGTCACCTTGCATAGAAGCACATGGACCACGTGGATGGCCACGTGCCACTCCCATATACCATGCAAGACCACCTCAACATGCAACAAAACCTCCAACTTTGAGCATAATTTCCATTTCTAACTTCTGCAACCCATCTTCCATAGTTCTGCAACCCATCTTCCATAGTTCTGCAACATTACACGGGCTGTTGGTCCAAACTCCCATCCATTTGAGATACAAAAACAACCAAGAAAGGGGACTGTTCGACACTGTTAGAAACCGAGAAACTGAAAAACTGAGTTGATCCAATCTTTGAGGTGTTGGCTCCTATGCCATTTCAGATCAAATCCTGAGGTAAAATGGCTCCTTTGAATCCTTGTTACGTATACTACAATCTTTGATTGATAGGAAATGGAAACTAAAATGTTAAACATGTTCTAGAAAGTTTTAAAGTTGCCTGGATGATTAGCTATTACAACAGTTTTTAGCAGGAAAGTGTTCTTGGAGCAGATTTGAGACCTCATTTGTAGTGGTTGAGAACGTCCATTTTGGTCGAAAGTTGGACTGATTCGAGCCTCACACTTGGGGCTTCGAGAGGGTATAGATTTTGAAACATAAGCCTTTGTGATTTTGATTTCTCGTGCTTGCAAATGTACCCTATTAGTTAGAGGTTCTAGGACTTCGAGAATTTTTGAAAATCTTTATGCATGCTCATTTTAGAAGTTGTATTTGAGAGTGATTATGACTATAATTGTTTGTTGTTCTGGATAGAAATTAATTAATTAGAGTTCTAGGATCTAAACCCTTACAGAAACAGTAAGGAATAGCCTCCGATTAATGCTGAAATAGGAATAGATAAGCACTTGAAAAACCATATGAAATTTGAAGTTTTGAACAATCTGTTACATAGGAGACTAGTTGACTGACCAAACGTAGGTATTTTGATCTAAAATCTGGTGGAGAAGTTTCTAGGCATGTCAAGATTATGTGTACCAAATTACGGCCTAATCTGAATTGGGTAAGGTAGTCAATTAATGCACCATTTGACTGTCTGTCACATGAGATACGGGATTTCACAGTCCCTGTTAACACACTTAGAAACAATAGCAAAATGGTAACCAAAAATAAGAATCTAAAATTTTGATTAAGGTTTTAGAGGTATAGATGGAATCTGAAAATTTTTGCACAAATTTGACTTACAGATTGATAGCAAAAAATTTGACAAATTCATTGCGCAAAGGGAGCAAATGCTCGAATTTGGGCTAAGTGTTGTAATTTTGGGTTTTTTGCTTAATTGGCCCAATTTTGACATAGCTTGACCCAATTGGACCCAAATTGACCAAGGATAACCAAAATTGATCTTGTTGACAAATTTTCACCAAGTTTGACCTATTGACCAAGTTTGACCAATTGACCAAATTTGACTGAATCGAATTTGGGTCGGTCGATACTAATTAGGGACAGTAGAACGAGGGATTAAGCCACATCTTAAAGAGAACTAAAATTGAGTTTAAATAATGCAGATTCGAGTGAGCACTATAGGACTGGGCTGGTTTTCGATAGGACATCGGTGCGTGGGACCTAAAGTGAGTAGTTTGATCTAGGTGTTTTCTATGACTTGTGTTCATTGCATAAAACTTGTGTGAAATGACATGGTATAAATGGTTTCATGAGATTGATATACATTTAATTGATTTTAAAATGTGTAAATGTACACGTGTAATGAAACCATAGGCTCGAGAGTCAAGCGTCAGGGTCAGGGTACATGATGTGATTAGGAATAGAGTCGAGAGCCGAGCGTCGGGGTTAAGGCATATGATCAATGCGCCTAGCCTCAAAACTTGCTTGAGTCACGACACTTGAGGGTCGAGCGTTGGGGTTAGGGTATTCGATGAGTAAGCCTAGCTCACGACCCGCTTAATTTACCAGTACGCCTGACTCAGGACCCGCTCAAGCAATGACCATAGGTTGGGTTTCCTAATTTAACCCTATCCTGTATACAGTTTTTAACTGGTATGTATTTGAGATGTTTTTCGAAACTGTTGCACTATTCATAACTATTGTTATGCTATGTCGGGACCCCTTCCCTAGGCCGAAGGGCGACCCGACCGGCACGGCGACTCAACGAACTAACTCATCGAGTCGAGTCTTCCCAGCCGCCGTTAAGCCTTTCCAACCTCGACATCCATGCCACATCAGAGTAATTTAAACATCCATTTAATTTAAGTGCAAAAGTAAACGATACATTACATGTTATCATGTTCCAATAGTACAGTTTGACTATTAAACAGTTTCAGACATACAAAATATGACCGACCTCAGATAGAAACAAAAGAAAACAGAAGACCACTCCGGGACTAGGCTATCACCACGCCTTTCCCTCTATCGGCTGCTGAGGAACCTGAAATGTTAGTAGAGTAGTGAGCCTAAAAGTCAACGTGGCTCAGTGAGTAGGAAAACCAGTATATCATCTAACTAGCACTCTGAAAACCGTGCATGTATGCATGAGTAATAATTGAAAGCATGGTATGTAGTAAAACAGTTATAAATAGTGCGACAGTTAAAGAAAAGTAATTTAAATACATGCAGCTCAAAACTATATCAAGACTAGGGTCTAAATCATCAATACAATCCTATGGTCATCACTCGAGCGGGTCATGAGTCAGGCGTACCGGCCACTCAAGCGGGTCAAGGGCTAAGCGCATTCATCGAACGCCCTAACCCTACACTCGGTCCTCAAGTGCCATGCTCGAGCGGGTCTGAGGTTAGGCGCACTGATCATATGCCCTAACCCCATCGCTCGATCCTCGAGCCTAATCCAATCACATCGTGTACCCTGACCCTGCGCTCGGACCTCGAGCCTATGGTCTCCCTATCGGTGTACGACTACATATATTTCAATCAACCATGTAGTTCAAACATATGAAATCATTCAATCGATAACAATTTCAATCATTTTTCATGCAAGGAATACAGTTAAGATAACAACTAGGTCAAACTACTCACCTCGGGTCCCGTGCACCGATGTCCCCTCGACACTCGGCCTAGTCCCACGATATACGCTCAAATCTGCGTTATGTTAGACCCAATTTCAGTTCCTCATGAAACACTGCTTAATTCGGTCCTACTATTCCTAATCGATCTCAGTCAATTCGAAATCGAATCGATCAAACCTGGTCAACCGGTCAAACTCGGTCAACCTAGTCAAAATTGGTCAACATTGGTCAATTTGGGTCAAATTGGTCAAAATCAAGTCAATTGGGTCAAAATTCCCAATTTTTCAACACTTAGTCAATTTTAAGCTTTTTGTCTAATTTGCACAATAAATTTGTCGATTTCCTTGCGATCAATCCAACTGTTGGATTTACGCGAAACTTTTCAGATTTTATTTAGACCCTTCAAATATTCACTAAAATTTTATGTTTCTATTTTTGGATTTTATTTGATGCATTTTTGAACTGAAATAACAAGAACCTTCAATTCTGGATTTTCTTTTCTATTTATAGAGTGGAGTTCCTGAATTTCCTGCGATAAATCTGACCGTTGGATTTATATGAAAATTTCCAGATTTGATCTAAATCATTCAAATGTTCCCAAGAATTTTTTTTTTCAAATTTTCTGATCTCATTTACTATGGTTTTTGGGTGGAATCATAGAGATGCTCAAATCTGGTCCTATTTGCTCTAACCGCACAACAGGACTTCACAATTTTTCTGCTGTCAATCCGTATATCGTATTTGTGCAATATTTTCTAGTTATGATCTACACTTCCTAAGGTATCTCCAGAATTTTATTTCATGAATTTTGGACCCCTTTTAGTATGTTTTCCAAGGGTGATATCAGGAATTTTAGTTTTCCGGATTGCATATGACAGGCAGTCAAAAGGCAACTTATTTAACCCCCTTAGACTTATCTATTTGAGACCAAATTTCTACAAAACATTCTTATTTGTTTCATGAATGTATCCTTAAAATTTCAGGCAAATCAGACATCTCTAAGTATTTTTAAAAATTCCTAACCAGTAGCACAAAATCACGGTATTTCTGCAGATTTTGAAAAAAAAATTCTAAGTATCGGATTAGCATGTCCGGCAGCCTACTTCGACGTCATTTTTGACATCCTTCCAGTGTTCATTTGTCATTCTTCATAAAATAGAAAATTAAGTAGACATAACAAGATTTGAAAAGAGCCATATTACCTGAAAATCAGAGTTCGGATGAGTGAGATATCGCCCTCGCAAAACTGGACGAACTCAATAGTTTGATTTTTTCTGGGTTTCGCAGTGACGAACAGCTCCTCTTCGACGCTATTTTCGACATGTTTTAAGAGGTCAGTAGGTATTTCTCATAAAATGAAAGTTGAAGTACACATTATAAGCTTCAAAACGAGCTATGGTACCTCAAGATCAGAGTTCGGATGAATGAGTTATCGCCTTCAAAAGGTTGGACGAATTCACGGATCTGGTCTTTTTCTGGTTTCATTCATGACGAACAGCAACTTTCGCGGCGATTTTCATCTCAACAGGCCAGTGCTTCAGTCCAACGGCTTGCACAAGTTTGAAGAGAGAAATGAGCTCTTTCCAAAGACTATAAGAACGTCCAAAATGAACTTTTGACGAGAGAGATATCAAGGTTGGAATATGGCTCGTCCAAACGGATTTTTATGATGGTTGGGAAGGGATTTGCATGAACCAGAATGTGCCACGTGGCCAGGGGAATGGCCGGAAGAATGGCCAGGCATGGAGGTTGCTTGGCCGGAGTTCACGGGGTACAAGGGTGGCATGCCGGCGACATCCACTGGTGGTCCAAAAACAGGTGCAAAATCTACCCTTACCATGCTTTGTTGCAGGTGGTAGTTGAAGGAAGGAAGGAGGAAGAAGAAAGAGAGGAGAAAGGCAGGCGAGCTGGGCTAGGCGCAAAAACAGGTGCAAAATCTGCCCTTACCATGCTTTGTTGCAGGTGGTAGTTGAAGGAAGGAAGGAGGAAGAAGAAGAGAGGAGGAAGGCAGGCGGGCTGGGCCGTGCGCCTAGCCCAGCCCACATGGGCCTAGGCAGTCTAGGCCTATGCGCCTGGGCTGCCCAGGTGCTTAACCTCTTTTTTTTTTTGTTTTTTTTTGTATTTACTTTTCTTCATTTGTATATATGTATATATATACATATATATACTCGTTTTTCATCATTTTTTTTCTAAAATTGTTAAAATTACTAATAAATCACCTTTTCATCAAATCTTCCAATTACACATCAATTTTCGTCATTTAAATAATTAATTCCTCCAAAATTAAATAATTACCCAAAATTTACATTTTTCATCCGAAAATTCTATTAATCATTCTAAAAATTCCACGATTATTCTAAAAATTCAACAATCAATCCCAAAAGTCATTTCCCTCAAGAAATTACATTTTTCTTATGATTTCATGTATTTTTCCCTCAAAATTATATTTTTTCCCATTATTCTAATTTTCTCCAATAAATAACTCAAAATTAGGAAAAATTGAGAAAAATTCATATATTTCCACTGAAATTTCAGAAAATTCATACATTAGACCCGATAATTTTTTTACATCAAATTATGGGTCGTCACATGCTATGTCATGCATTCAATTATTGTATCATTTTTACTACCCATGCATACATGCATGCACTGTTTTGGAATGTTGGTTATGGTTGACATGCTAGTCTTACTACTCACTGAGCCACATTAATTTTAGGCTCAATACTCTACTAATATTTTAGGTTTTTTGATGGCTGATAAAGGAAAAGGCGAGGTGATCGCCTAGCTCCCTGACGATTCCTGTTCCCTTTTCTTGGTCCTTTTGTTAGAGGTCAGTCATTCTTTTGTGTATATGTATATATATATATATATATATGTGTGTGTGTGTGTGTGTGTGTGTGTGGTCAATTGTGTATTTTGGACAAGACCAATATCTAATATAATAATCGCTCTTTGTATGTTTGTTTACTTTCACTTTTGAGTCATTTCAATTATTTTGATATTGTTTGTTGTTGAGATTGGAGAGGCTTAACAGTGGTTGGACGAACTTGACATGGTGAGTGAGTTCGTCAGGCCACTGTGTCGGTCGAGCCGCCCTTTGGCCTAAGGAAGGGGTTCCGACATCTAATGTTTTTGGGTATTGGTATGGGCTCAAGATCACGATACTTGTAATATACACATTCCAAATATTTTTAAAAATACAACATATATGCAATTATTTTATAAAAATACATTCTAGCATAAAGAAACTCTAAAGCTTTCACCCATGCCTCCAAATTCAAGTATCTCATATCACTCTTGTCTAACAACATAGACTTTCACTCAAGAATTTTACTACATCAAAACAATTTTGTGTATATCCCAATGACTAATACCTCCTAAGCTCCTCTATACCTAATTGTTTAATACCAATTAAACATAATAGCAAGAGCTTTCAAAGTCATTAATCGTTCACCAAGTATTGTCTGTCAATCTCCAAGTCCAAGATTCCCTTATACCTCAAATTCTTATGCATCCCATAACACGTGGAAACTAGAGATACAAGATGTTCCTAATCTAATGTCCCAACTAAAGAAGTGTTTTGTTCTCAACACATTTATGTCTCTAACCTATATCATAGAGATTTTCTTTTAACCAATGATCCACTGTGCCATTCTTAACAATACTCAAGTCTTATCCCAAGGCCATTTCCTAAACCTAAGGACTCAATACCTTCCTAAAAGGTTCATTCATCGAACCTATAGCCTATGGTCTATATCGCATACATTTACTTAGTTTATCTACTAATTAAGCTTTGATACTACATTCATAACACTCCAATCTCCAATCATGCAATTGCACTAAGGTTAAAATATTAAAATGCGCTTGGGTGCAAAATAATGGAGATAAAAGTACATTAAGTCACAAACAAGGCATCAACCAAAGGACAAGCACATTACGTCAAAAACACTTTCTCAATGGGAGAACATAAGATGGATCCAACATCGTAAAATAAATTTTGAAGTAAGTTGCACACATGGCATTTAAGCACTTGGTTTCTAAGAATTCAAGGTTAAAACGAAGCATTTTCTTTACTTGTTCAAAGATTAATTTGAGGACAACTGTTAATAAGGTGAAATGCCCAACTTTGGTTACTTGTTTCAAGCACGTTGGGTCATCATTGCATAGTTCTTGCGATATTAGGGGCATGTAAATGTCATAATCAAATGGTGTATACGGTCACATGCAATCTATTTCATGGGCTACACATAATGTCCGCAAAAGTGGATCAACAATCATGGTTGAATGTGTGTAACATATGTGATCAATATGCCATATGTATATAGAAATAATGTTTAGAATTACTTACAATAAGCCTAGGGCAATGCTTCCTTAGCTCCTTAAGGTCCCCCACTTGCACACACTTCAACACAAGAGGATTTGGTAAAATGATGGGCATAACTGACCATTATCCAATTTGTAGCTACAGGGGAGAGTGTAAAGCTTGTAAGGTTGGTGGAGAAGATCATAGTGTACTTTGATAAAGTTATGATGGTGTTCAACTACTCATGGGGGTGTATTATGCTACTTGGAGACGATGGTGTAGCATTATTTGTGGTTGGTGGTATGATTGTTGCAGTTTAATATAACGGCTTAACTGGTGGGGAGAGTGACTTTGAGCAGCCATGACAAGCAATAGGGTGAGGCTCATGATGTAGTCTTGGCCTTATTGGATGGTGCTGAGTTTCCTCTATACGTGGATGTACATATAGTATCCAACATGACCGTAGTTTAGTAGAAATTCAGACGCAAACATGGCCTACATGTTGCCCAAGCCCTTCTATGTAGTGTGCTACTACATTATGTTACAGTGTGCTACTATATAATTTTAAAAAAAAAAATTCTTCCGTATATCCTACAGATTTTGACATAAATCTTGTCGCTTAATTTGATTATTGTTTGCTTGAATTAATTTTTTAATTGTCTTTGATTTTTGTGTCATATGGTTAACTTGATCAGTTTTCAACTGTAATTAGATTATCATTAACTAATTTCAGGCCCTTAATTTCATGAGGGTGAAAATTTCAAGGTATTACAAACTTTGACCTTATTCAACATTTTCCACATAGCAAACATATATAATAGCATATATAATAGGCCCTTAATTTTTACTTGCTATTGATGTGATCTATCCTAATATAATAATTGACAAACAACCAACTTGTTAGGCACCTCAATGTTAAAAATTGTTCAAATAAACAAATTAATAATTAATTATAATTACATATTTAAAGAAGTAACTATTAATATTTAGTGTTAGTTTGGAAGTTATGTACTATAAGTTGTCTATTTCTACAGTTGCACCTATTCAGAATTCTACCATAAAGATATGATTATGAGGCCATTTCATTTTGCTATATAAACTTTCTGCGACATTCTATTTCTCTTTCAATTCACTCCAAAAGATCTATCTTTTAATTTCTTGTATTCGTACTTGAAGTTTTCATTATTTTCTTCGCTCATAATTTCTTTAATTTGACTTTCCGTGTCCATTAAGGCTGATTTGCACCATAAACAATTTATATGAGGAGAGGAAGCAAAAACTGATTTTGGGAAAGCGAGTGACGTGTTTAAGGCTAAATCCTACTTCAAAGCTTATTTCATTCTTGGTTCTTTTGTATACTTTGATTACAATAAATAGCTATTTGCTGGCCTTGAACATCCACCTTTGCTCTTATGGTGTCAGAATGACTTGAATTGATGAGTGGGGATTGAATCATATTTCAATATTTCCAATAATCTTAAAGTAATAGATGGCCATACCAAATACTATGGAAACCTCAAACACCACCAAACTCATGAACCAACATTTTAGTCCCTTGACCAGGTTGATGGAAACAATTTTACAAGACGGAAGACAAATTGATTTTCATGATCACAGCCTTAAAAATATACTATATATGTTCTTGAGCTAAACCTTCCTTCCATTCCTCCACCAAAAGATGAATATTCAATAGAGCTGAAGGCACAACAAACCACGGAAAAAAAAAAAAAGAGGAAGATAAAGAAAGTTATGTGTAGAGGACACAGCTTAAGTGCTTCTTTGGACCGACTTTAGGAAATCTATAGATTGGAGCCTTTCATCACCAAAATTTGGAACCGCTTAAAGTTAAAAATGCAAGGTAGAAGAAGGAATTAAGAAAAAAGCTGCTAATAACTAATTACTTTGAAATGAAATTTGTTAAAAACTTTGCCTATACTAGTGCAAGTTCAAGAGTTGCAAGCCATTGTACATCAATTGAGAGTTGTAGAGATTCAATTTTTTGAGCCATTTCAAGCAGGAGCAATAGTGGAGAAATTGCTCCTATCATGGAAAAATTATAGGAAGAAGATTTTGCATGACACCACACAGTGGAAGATTTTCAATAACACCTTCAAATTGAAGTGGAAACGTGGTGATAGATATAAGTATCTTAATTCTTGTGATGACACAACAATAAGACCAATACTGTGAGCAAGCCCATCAACAATTCAAACATAGGAAAGAGAAGCAAAGAAAACTTTTTTGGGGCCTAAAATTAATGGATGAAGGGAAATTCAAGAAGTTTATGAATGGATGGTGGTCTTGCATGTGATGATAAATAAGTCCATTGTGCAAAAGAATGCAAATTTAAAGACTCCAAAACCATAGGTGGGTTAGTTCCTTAAAGAAAAGTGGCGACACTGTTGGTACCCTTGAGTGAAGTCAATGCCATTCAAGGAGAGGTACCTGGTTGGTTATCATAAATTAAAGCACATGTGCAATACTCATGTGTACTATGACAAGTCCCTTTAATTTTAAAGACATAAAAATGTTGATGATGACCAACAAGACTGGTAAACGGAAAATGAGGAAAGGTCAAAAGTGATGGCCAGGCAAATGCAATGCGGGACTTTTATTCACTTCAACAAGAAGATGTGAAGTGTACTTTGACTCTCAAGATCTTAATGTTGTAATACCACAGATAAAACATAATATAGTAAGAACAGAGAATAGATGTAAATAAGAGGGAAGGTATGGCCGAGAAAACTTTGCTTATTCAATTAGAACTACTAAAACCTGTGCATAGGCAACTTTGTTAAACATGTATTAATTACTGGGTCCTTATAGAGGTATAACGATATGTTTTTCTTCTAAAAACTTACATATATCAACATTATTAAATGTGATCCATTTGGTCCACTGAAAAATGATGACAAATAGGGAATATCTGTTGGGAAAACTAGTGAAAAATAAACAGGAGATGAAAATATATGAATATGATATATAATGGAGATATTGAATCAAAAAAAAATAGAAAATAAAAAAAATGGAGATAATGCAAAGTCTCACTGATCCCATGGCAAAAACTACTTCAGCTTCTAAACCACTAAATACTAACATCACTTATCATTGTCTTTCCAGATAGATCCAGCAAAAGTAATAAGAGAATCAATTAAACTTTTCTTCATTCTTTATCAAATATTCAACCATTGTGTGCCTCCTTTCTTGATTGTCTGCATGATGTTAAGCTTCTTGCTGTATATTGATTGGATTGTTGCAACCCAAAGAACCAACACCAATTAATTATTGAACAGGGGCGCCCTTCAATCTCACACGGTATTCTATTCACATATACGTATAAATGATAAGGGATTGTTACGCATGCATGATACCCAACAATAATAAATGTCCTCTAGCGGAAAATAATTATATCCTTTGATACATGATAGAGACTTGATCTATATATGGCCTATACTACTAACACATTTGAAAAAGTAAAAGAGTCTCTCCAGTCATGATCCCATAAAATATTATTAGTCTACCTCTGCCGTGTATGCATGGAGCCCAGGAAGATGGAAAGGACATACGTAAATTATTGAAGTAGCGGAAGGATTAAATTGGTCCTACTCCTTATCACAAATTCCACCACGTACACATCTCTCTCTCTCTCTCTCTCTCTCTCTCTCTCTCTCTGAGTCTCTACTTAAAACACAAATGCAGCATGGAGTGCAAGAAAATGAAGAAGCGACCCACAAAAGCAAGAAAAAATGGGGAAGGGCATGTGGGCATTGCCAGAGCACACTACCAGTGCAATCACATCTGTGGCAGCTTATAAAGGGTTCGTGTTCCCTAAGGAAGGGATATGTGATGCCCCTCCTCTCTGCGATTGCTGACCAAACCCAGTGGTCCACCGGCTCCAAGAATTTGTTATTTGTACAATTTCTTCTTGGAGGGGAGCAAGGGTTTAATTAATGTATGTACACATAGAGTGGAGAGGGGCCACCCTACTGTTTCCAATCATCCAAATCTTAACATATAAATAATGCAGTGGAATGGAGAGCCATCAGACCCAGTACCATTATAAAATTAGAAATACACTAAATAGCTTCAATCTTTTGTACCACAGCTATATACATACATACCAATTGCTGTACCAATTGATGCTAATTAAACTAGTCTGCACATCATATTTTTTATTTTATATATTGGAAAATGTGTTATATGTAATGCAATATGTAATGCAAATAGCTATATGCAATGCAAATAGCTATCTGTAATGCAAATAGATACATGTAATGCACACCATATGTAATGCTATATGTTAATTACACAACAGTATGCATGCAATATGTAATGCAAATAGTTATTTCATATCACATTTTGGTCGTCCAGTTTAAAGAAATTTCAGTAGGTGTTTTAATTTTTCAATAATACCATCTTTTTGAAGGCCGAAATGTAACTTTTTAAATTAAAATTGACAGGTGGTTTAAATTAGAGAAGATTAAGATCTTTTGATAGGGTCAAGAAGGTGAAACTAACTTATAAAAAGTCTTGAACAAGGTATAAAAGGTCATAAATTAATAGGAGATACAAATGGAGAAGTGTAGTGCACTAGTGTTGAAGTGAAAATTGCCTATTTTTTAGAAATATTAATTTACAACATGACACAATAACTAAATTTGAACATAACATACAATTAATGAGTTTCGGTTTATCATTGATAGGTTTAGATCTAAATATGTTAAACATGATTAAATACAACTAGATTTCAGATCATAAATAAGTTAATATACTAAACCTTAAAATGACATGCTCGACAAGATTATGAATGAATTAAAAGATATATTATAAATAGATTAATTTAAAATTAATATATTTATTACTATGTTAATAACACAATTTTTTTATTATTTTAAAAATATTTTATTTTATTTTATTTTTAATAAATTATTTTTATTTTATATTTTATCAATAATTTTTATAAAAAATAATTTAAAAATTACTTACCAAAAGTTAAATATATTATATATAAAGACACCAGTATAAAACAATTAACAAATAAGTTATGTTTGATTTTTCATATTATGACACAAATTGCTATTTCAACGATTTTGTTGTACCATATGTACTCCAAATACAACCAGTATTTAACTTAAATAAATAGATAGTTACTTACTTACTTGCATTGATTCAAAAGAGCTAAATCATAAATCAAATGATAAGAAATGAATGAAGTCCTTTTGCATATTTTTAAATATGACGAAAAGATAAACAAGTTTTTCGATAAACTTTCTATTTTGCTAAAATTAATTTGCAATGTGATTGCTACAATTTTTTTTTATTATTCAAGTGCAATTATTAGATGAACAGATCCATACTTTGAAATACAAATTACTCATTATTTAATGGTTATGAGACTAGATACAATTGCATAAACATATAAAATTACAGCAATTAGTTTAATAGTGTTCCTTTGTAAAACCTTTCTTAAGATGGTTGAAGAATTTGCACCACATGCAATATATCCAGTTTTATTTACTTCTAACTTAGTTATGTGAGCTTATCCAACATCTTCTCAAGAAATTGCAATCTTTACTATATATATATATATATATATATATATATATATATATATATAGAATATTTACAAGTGTAAAATTTACAATTATCAGATGAATAAGTGATGCACATGTCTTAAAATATATACTCATTTATCTAAAAATTATTAATTCTAAAATTTCATTAGAAAGTATAACCATTGTCTACAATTAATAATTAATACAAAATGAAGTTTAAACACTTTGTAACTTTTAATGTAATTAATACTTTTGGATTTCATATTGAACTTTAAACTTTAATATTTATTGTTAGTTTCAAAAGCATATCATCAAACACCAACTTATAAGTTGATGATCACACAATTCAAGGAATTCAAAGTATTTATATACTATCCATAATAAGAATACCTCTTAATGAAAGTAAGTTATTTTTTTATGAAAAAAAATGTCAAAATTACCTATTGTGTGACAATTTTTCAATAAAAAATTATATTAAACTTAAGCAGAAGCAGAAAGAGCTAATTTCTAGATAAATATAGCAAATAAAAAAAAATAATTGTTACATCTCCTAAAGTGAGTCCTCTAACCTTTTACTTGCCAAAAGACTATGGGGTTTATTTACTAAAACTGTCTCCATAATTCCTACTTTTCCGTCAAGCTCTTAATGATTCCAACTCAAAAATGAAAATATAAAGAATGGTTATAATTATAATTTCTTCAATTTATGTGCATCAATCTATATATATATATGTATATATGTGTGTGTGTTGGACTTGAATTATATGAAATGTACAGATTTTTATTTTATACCTTACATTCCTATCTTTCTGTTCCACATAAAATTTAAAGAAGTCCAAAAAAAAAAAAAAAAAGAATAAGATATATATGTCTTTAAAAAAAATCTATAGTAGTACAAATTATTCGTTGAGTTTATATCAATCATAAAGATATATGAAACTCATATACAATTATTTGAGCCGTTACACATGCCATTTGGCTGCTTCCCATAGTGGACCTAAAATGATTGCGTATTGTCACAAATTGAATGTTGGAGCATTATCGATCATCATGTATGGAGTTATTATTGTATTTTGTCAAGAAAAAGCACCAATTACTATCTTTTATGAAGTTCAAAATTATGAAAGACTAGGAAAAAAAATTCATAAATTAAATAACATGTGTTAGGGAGTACTTCTGTATTGATATGCTATATATTTTTGTCACGGACAAAGCAAAGCACATGCCATTAATTTCCTTTTTTTTTTTTTATTGGTGCCTCACATTATTTAATAATTAAGGTAAATAAGTTTAAAGCATGATAGTAATTGATTTCTGCAGCATATAATGGTTGCTCGATCAAGCTAGCTAGAAAGATTATCCTGGTGAAATTTTTATACTTGCATGAATCTCTAGATGGTAATTAACTAAGTGATCATCACCCCCCCAACAACAACAAAAAAAAAAATGTCAATATATATATATATATACTAAGTTTTTCTTTTCTTTTTCTTGTTTTTTTTCTATCAATACAAACATGAATGGCATGTATATGTTATCCTAAGATGCATGAATTGTGACAATAAAATAAAAACTATAAATGCGTGTAT
>JAJIYU010010777.1:0-15789 GCA_030144865.1 Tinospora cordifolia
GAAATATCAACTTCTTGAGGAATTCAACTGAACAAACAGTGCCAATAACGGAAAATTCTAATTTTCTAGGAGTAAAATGTGGAAGAGATAAAAATGTTCATGAATAAAACTAAACCTACCAGATGTAAGGAGTGCCATAAAATTGAGATGACAACTTCCATATCGGTTTGACGTCAGCAAATAGATCAAGAACGATCATCTTTCCAAACGGAACAGATTGCAGAAGTGCCTGATACATACAAAACAAATCGTAATTTATCGCAACTGATTATATATATACATCCAGCCAACACTTGGACTCCTGGTTGCTTGAGCTAGAGACAGCCCCCAATGCCCAATGCAGGAAATGAACTCGGGGGGTCATGCTTTTTGCCAAAAACCCTTTGTCCACCAGGGTGCTTGAGAGATGACCAAAATCATCCACTTACGTAGAAATTTGGTTAATATAGGAAGGTTGACACATTTAAAATGAAGTATGGTTCAATTCCAATTTCCAATCAAATAGATTATCCTCTCTACCAAGTAGAGACTTATTTTTAGTTGAGAAATCTATACCCTAAAGAAAAAGGCTTGCTTTCTCAATTGGCATACAAGCATGTGTTACGGCTCAAGGATAGGAACCAATGTTCATCTTAACCGTTTGTCAATCTCTTGATCCTCAAGAGTCTCCAGAAAAATAAGATACAAGGATATCAGAACAGGAATGGGTAGAGAGGATTTTAAACAATCTGCAAGTTTTCCTTGTCCTAGTGAAGCATCTGAAGGCCTCACAAATGTTAAAATAACAGAAGCAAGTGTGTAAGTTCATAAAGAAACTTTTAACTATTAGATATTAGCATCTCAACAAGGAATTCTGAATTTTTGAAAGAGCGGTAGAATGATGAAATATTTGAGATATGGATAGAAATGTGATTGGCTACATACTTTCATTTGCGGTGGCTTCCAGAAGGCCGAGTCTGATGAGAATAGCCATCCCTGCAGATACCATAAGTCATAAAGCAATATAAAATTCCAAAATACAATGTCGAACACATTTACATGACATCATTAAATAGAAATGCTAATCATCAAACCAACCAACAACATACAAAATTGATTCACCAAGTATACGTATGAAAACCACTTTAATATAGTACATAAATATATACATACATACACTTACGTGTAATGTAGGCTTAGAAATCACCAATGCTAGAAATAGAAATTGAACTTATGGAATTAATAACAGAAACATGAAGAAATTTGATAGTACGTGATATTGAGAAAACAAAAGAGAAATGATCATACTTGCATTAGCCAAATAGCATCTTTATTGCCCCTGACCATTGCTTCATAAACGGAAGCTCCGAGTGACGAGATGTATGTTGGGTCATCTGTGGGTGGAGAATTCTCATTAAATGTGTCACTACATTGAAAAGATTGACATGTAAATCAGTATCTAGCTCAGCAAGCACGATTGTTTAAAGGGTTTGAATACTTAAAGAAGCACAAGACCTTATATCCATTTACATACAATAAGCAGATGCATGTTTACCACATTTGTTCAAGTAAAGATCTTCTGGGTTGTACAAGCCCGGTTGGAGAAAGGAATGGGATCTTCTTACCAATTGCATTTTTATCATTTTTTATGTTTGTGTATTTTACCTAGTTGCATTTTTGGCCACACAACCACTTTGCAGAACATTGGTTGTATGTGTCCCTAGTTTGCATGATTTTGGCATTATAATCTTCTATTTAAGAGAAAATGAATGAAAATGGAGGAGATTATTCACAAGGTTAATAATTTGATCTAGTTAAAATACACAACATAGAAATTATAAAAATGTGTCATTATTCATAACATTCCACCATACTCCAGTTCCATGTCCATGACCTCCATTTTCCAATCCCATACTTGATATGTTGTCTGGTTCTGATACCAAATGTTAGAAACCTATCTGGATGTAAAACTTAAAAACATAAAACAAAGAGAAACAGGAAAGAAAGAACTGGTTAATTTGAGGCCATGGATCTTTTCAAAACAAGGTATTTTTCCCACTCTAAATTGCATTAAGCTCCTTAGCCTTCTCTTTGGATTGGAAGAACCAAACCTCCCAATAGATCACCTTGTAAATAATCTCGATCTCAATTTTCTTTTTTTCTTTCTTTTTTTTTTTTTTTGACCTCTTATGCATAAGATTACAATACCTAAAATCCAATAATATAGGCAGAATAACACATAACCCACGCTCTACAAAATAGTCATGAAGGGCAAAACTATCGAAACTACTTCGGAAGAGGTACATAAACGAAACATAGAAATTAATAAATATGTGACAGTAACATATTTACATTTTCGTAACAATTACACATATATATGTATGTTTTGGGATTGGCCATCAAGTAATTGAGTTTTCTTTTCCTTTAATTTTTTTCTATTTTCCAAGGTAAATAAGTGTAAGGGGATTGCTTTCCAAGTTCAAACGTAAGGTATCTTAATGCAGAGGTTATATACTCTGACAGAGACATAGCTGTGCAAATCTCTTGGAACTAAGACCATCTCCTTTTTTCTTCGTTTTTGGCTTCACCTTATCTTTTAACAAAGTCATTACATAAATAATAAAAAACTGCCAACAACATTTAACAAAACTGAGATACCTATAAAATATGGAAGACTAGAGGTCCATAGACGAAGGGAAGAGAGTTGGAGAGAAACACGCTCAACCAACTCCACTCATTTGCAAAAGGAAAAAGTGCTCAAAATGATAGAAAAGAATAAATGTGAGCTTCAAAGTTCTCAATCTTCAAGTGATAATATCCTCAGAAGGAAACAACTTAAACGAAAAATAATAACAATAATATATGTAACAAGGAATTACCAGTTGTAAATGTCAGTTACATCTCCATATTCTGAAACAATGACACAAAAGATTAAATTAAGAATAAAGTCACAACATATGAAAGAAACAAAACTATGCAACAAGAAAACCATGATCATCATCATCATCATCATAATATGGTCTTATTATAAATTTATAAATAGTAGTAACCAAATGATGGTGATAATACTCACAAGAAACCAAACCAAGTCATGGGATTGGCTAATAATTTACATTACTTCTAGTCAATTCTATCGAGCCAACCTTCACCCACTTTCTTCTAAAGCTAAATATTATGGCAGCAATACACTGGATGTAGTTCTTGTTTCTAACCGGCAAGAAATGTTATAAATCCTTGTTCCTGATGCAATTAATGTGCTCCAGTTTGAAGGCAAACAAAAGGGTGTTTATTGCAAGTTGGTTTGGAAAAAAGAATATGCTTAGAAGGTAGCCTTACGTATGTGGACCATCACCACAAAATAAGATTCATAAAATTGTTCAATCACATATATCGACAAGAGGAGGATGAAATGTCGAAGCTGCAGCTTGGAGTCTCTACAACCACTGAATTTATTTTACTATGTTTTAGTTCTATTTTGAGCCCCCTCTTTCTCCTTTATTTTAGAATAAAAAAAAAAAAAAAAACATTGTCAATCTCTCTAAAGTTTAATACCTCTATAATACCTCAAAGAATTAAAAAGAATAGGGATTAAAAAAAAGGTCCGCGCGACTACAACAGCATTGGTTTGGGTACTGCGGTAATGCGTCGTAGATTTGTGAAAAATGGGCATTAGTGTGAAGATCGCGGTATTGGGTCAAGGTATTGTGGTACTGCGATTAAACTTTGTATTTTGAGATGCCGATGTGGTACCACGGTATTGAGAATGGGACACTGTGGTACTACGATTAGAAACTCGTAAATTTTGACAAAGACGTGGTACTGTAGTTCTGGAATGCAGTGTTGCGATTGGAAATAGTCCCAGTATCGCAGTATTGGAATGCGATACCGCGGTATTGCGATTGAAGATCAGAAATTGAAGTTTTGGGTCGCTAAGCACAGAGAAACCCTAAACACACGAATTCTTCCGCAGTCGCTCACCTTTGCTCGCAAAGAAAACCTAGCCGGCCTCTGTGACCTCTTTCTTCCCCCTCAATATTCTAGATCAATTCCAAACAGTCCCATCTTCCAGTTGCGGACTCACAAGCAATAACAGGAGAGAAATAACACCCAGGGACACAACGACCTCTTTCAAGAGCCATAGATCTATGCCAAAGCGTGTGCAAGGTAAGAAACTACGCTCAAAAAATTATGAGTTTTTTCACATTCTATCATCAATAGAGTCGACTACAATGGCTTATAATGTTTGCTTTACTCTCTGCCACGTGACAAAACCCTAGGACCACTAGCGAACACTCTTTCAAAGAAAAGAGAAGAGGAACGAATCGCATCAAGGTATAATATCGTCCTAAACTATATGACTTCTATTTGTTATAACAAGACAACATCACATAGCGATGACATGGCTGAAAGAAAATGAAAGATGCGCGAGAATAGTCTCGGGTTACCGCAATAACGCTGGGAGCACCGCGGTATTGCGATAAATCTTTTGTTTTTGAGTCTTTCGTTCATGAAACTTTGACCATCATGAGTAACATGTCCCAGAACTCATTTTTGAGTTTCACACCCACACAGTAACCCATTTGCCTAGCATATAACATAAAGATTAGTAAATGATTGTACTATGAGTTTAACACGATGAACAATCTGATTTTTGGACTTTTGTGCACGAAACGTTGATCAGTCAATATCATTCCTATACTATAGTACTGATTGGTTAATGGACACAAAAGGATAATTATTTCGTACTCTTTTGCATACAATACACTGTTTGACTTGGAAATCATTATATCATGAATTCGGAATATTACAAATGTAATAAACACTGAAAAAACGGTACTAAATCACTAAAGGTTGAAGACTACGTGACGAGGGGAGTGACAAAGCAAAGGTTTACAAGGAAGTGCACAAATTATATAGGTGGATATGATTACCTTGCTTCCGAGCCTTATTTGAGTTTTTAAATGTTAAACATGATGTGTGTTTACTTTATTCTAAATGCCTAGAAGCATACTAGGGTGCGTTTTAACACTGATTAGTTAACATGAGCTCTTGTGTTAGGATGAATGACGAATAACATGATGTATGTATCCATGCTGGTTGTTTTCATGTTATGAGATATGGAATGATTAACATGTTCAATTTATTTGAATAATATTACATGCTCCATTTTTCATGCTTAATATGATGCGATGAGTATGATCTTAATTAAAGTTAAATTAAGATTCGAACTACGTACCAAAGCAGTGATTCACGGGGGATTACTGTGGGTATTCTCACGATTTGAACAATGGTTAGTCTGTAGTTCCCGATGACAGAACAATGGGTGAGACTCTAATTCTTGGTAATGGAACGATGGGTGAGACCCTAGCTCCCAGGTTAGGTGATAGGTGTGCTCCTATATCCCATTAGAATCTAGCAATTGTGTATTTTCCTTTTTCTCCTTATGATTCGATAATAATGATGAGAGAACACCGGGAGTTAATCTTTCAGTCTAACTAACCACTGTTAAACAATTGAATGTTTAAAACGTCTAATGCATGTCAAGTGTTTGCATGTTTGATATTTTGACCCTAATAATACTATGGATGTGTTATGTATGATCTATTGGGCTCTTGAACTCATCCAATATTTCCATTTCAGGTAACATTTGAGGCAGTGCTTGCTAACCAACCTATTCAGAATATTTTCTAGCTAGTAGCTAACCTCACTGTGGAGGTCGTTTGATGGCATTTTCATTTCCTTAGTTAATTTCGATTGGGTATATGAACTTCCAGACTAGTTTAAATTGTTAATTGTTTTTATTGTTTCAGTTTCGGCCACATAGGCCATGTTTTAGAGATTACTTTTGAAAACTTTGTTTCAAATTTTATTAAATCTTAAATGTTGAAGTAATGATTCATTTATCTGATTATCTCTGTATGTTCCCATAGAATATTTCTTGGTATGCCCAAGAGACATATAAGTTATTTATGTGAGATCCAGTATGTCTAAAATGTGTTTAATATAATTTGAAAGTGAGAAAAGTAACGTCCTAAGAATATTTAACACAAAACATGCGTGCTTCTCCGCACGTGACTCTGATGTAACAAAAATGAAAGGACCGAGAATTGGGGTGTTACACCTCACTAGTTAGAAAATAAAATGAAATCGTTAAACAAGATGATAAATTTATATAAATACTTTGGGGAAACTGGAAATGTTTACGCTTGCACTTTAGTTGAGCATTACAGGATGTAGAAATAAAGAAACTTTTAACAAGCACAGAACATGCTGCACACCTTTTATTTGCTGCCTTACAAAAGCCTTGCCAATATCCACAAAGAGTGGATCAGAAGGATCAAGAAGAAATGTACAGCACCAGCGAGGATCACCATTTACAGTGTTCCTAGAATGAAAGAAAACTTAATAACTTCCATATTGTGTACTATAATCATAAAATTGGAAGAAATCACATTTCATTATCATTACAAAATTAAAGAAGCAACAAACAACGACATGAATAAAATTCTCAATGGGCAAAAGATCAACCTTCTATTCTTCATTGATACGCGTCAAAGTTATATTAAAGAACAAGTTATGACAACTAATAACAAGAGATTTATGATTTTTGCACTAGTCAATCTTATTACATATTAAATGTTATCTTACTAAAGGTACATTTAACAATTTGAATCAATAATGGAGTGAAGGGCATTGGGCACAACAAAAGAAGGGGAGCCTTGCACAATAGTAAGCATTGCTGTTATATGACCGTGTTGTCACGGATTAAAGACATGGAGACAGTTTCTTGCAAAGTAAGATAACATTGTTTACAATAGGCTCAAAAATGATAAGACCCATCCTTGGGACCCATATAGGCAGAAGATTCATGCTCAAGGCTACCCTTTAGTGAATATGGCAATGTCCAAATTTGGAACCACTTCCTTTCTTACATTTATAATGGAAAAATCAGCATGAGCTACAAGGAACCTCCAAAGCTAAATGTATGGCAGGGGACTACTTTCAAGGCCATCACTCCATAATAAAATGAACTTCGGAAATGAACAGCTCCTAGTTACTTTTTCCTTTGTCCTTTGTGATACAATAAGCTAGTTTTTTGGGGCCTGCACAGCACTTCTTGTTTGCTTGTGTTTATATGTTAAGTTATAATTTCATCAATGAAATGAAATTAAAATAAATAAATGTTTAGTTCCAGAATCAAGGAATCAATGTAAGTAGCTCTATTCTAAAACAGAACTTAACATGAGATCCCAATGATTCCCTAAGGAGCTATTACTGTTACAACTTGCACTACATTCCATAAAATGATTCTTCCTATACATGTTTAATTTGCTTCCAGCACCCAGCTTGCTGCTTATGTGAATAGTGACAAAGAATCCATTGTCTCTTTTCAATCCCAACTCAACTTGCTATGCTAATAGATTATGATCAACTATAGAGGTTGATCTGTTGCAAGAAATCCGCCATCTCCTTTCTTGCTTCCATAAAATTGTTTATTTTCTCATAAAGAAGATCCTTTTTTTTTTCAAAATTCATTATCTTCAATCCTTATGATATGGTTCAACAACATCCATGAGTGAACTTTTAAATATTGAGACAGGGAGAAGTGACAATAAAAGACATTATAATATATTTTGAAGTCTTTCTGTCGCAATCAACATATATCTTAGGTGTCAAATTGGCTTTGAGCCAGCAAACTTCTGAAGAAAATAAATGGCAAGAAGAGAAAAGTAAAATTACCAGTCTCCTAGTCTAGTAATACTGGCCGAAGGAAAGACCCTTTTCAGAGCAGCTGGAACATTACCAGAGAATGATGGAAGCACTAGACCAATTAGAAGCAGCACAAATAGTAATTACGTTAGACGAATGCACCACGAACAACACATACAATGAAAACAAGTAGATGCTCTAGTTAGGAACGAGTGACCAATTAACCAATATTGATAAGGATTGCAACATTTTTCTCACTTCTTATAAAAACTACTAATGATAATGGTACAGAATAAGGAAGCTTAAAATATCATGAAAAGATAATTAAGAAAATATAACTACTCGTAAAATAGCTTGGCCTTCATATAGTGAAAGAAGCAGATTCATGTAGCAGAAGCCCAATAATAAAAAAGAATGCCCAAGGAGAGAGCAATAAAAGAATATATAAGTTACATAACCCAGAGAAAAATAAAATAAAAACAAAAACAAAAAAGTGGTGGATATCTGCCCCTTAAGCAAAAGTTTGCAGCAATTTTGGAGCTATCCACCACCTAATTGGAACTAAAAAAATCAGATAAAAAGTAGGCTGGGCATCTATCAGTGGTCTGATAAAAGTTTTTTTTTTTTTTTTTTTTTTTTTGGGTAACAGAAACCAATGATATATAAATAATAATAAAAGGTTAAGTATAACTGTTGGATAAGAAGTCCGACATAAGAAAGGACAAATTACAAAGATTGGAGGATGTTCCCCCCGTTACCCAACCACCACTCCCCAAAAAAGTATCCCATAGAGAGGTTAGAACTAGAGATCCACGGGGCGAACAAAATGTTGGATCTCTCCCATATCATATGAATTTCTCTCCTCTTTTCTTTAAACATTCTTGAATTTCTTTCCTCCCATATGGTGTACCAAATTGCTGCCATAAGAATCCTCCAATAGTGCTTTATTCTGAAAAGATCTTCATTGGATGTCCCTAGGCGTATGACTGATAGAAGTTAATCTACCCCTTCTATATGGAAAACTTCTTTTCTAACAGCCTAATCTTTTTCACTTCAGGTATGACCAGTTCTCAAAAACTCAAGGGTATTGCACACTAAATTGGATAGCTCACTTTCATTGGAGTATGATAGGCCTGGCAATACTTGAGTAGGACATAGATTGGATACTCAATTTCCGGGTATTTTACTTAATACCTGATCCATACATATACATACTATATATATTTCTCAATTTTGGATTAAAGAACCTATCAGTATGGCTTCCATACTTCTGCACGCTTGGTGAAGACTTTGTCATAATTTATGAGACTTGTGGCTAGTCATGTTATACAGTTATAGAGTCCAATATAAACATTAGTTATTTATTTTAAGATCTTATGCCTTGTGTACTAATTGTATATACTTGTGGTTAAGTAACAAGCGAGCAGTATGGAATTTGTACAGTTTGCGAGTAATAGGTTACTAGTACTTGGAATTTGAGTGCTAGCCCAGAAATTCAGCAGATATTTGAACGTAAAACACATCTTGGGTGTAAGGGTAGCAATTCTGAAATTCTGAACGGTTGATAGATCTGAAATTCTGAACAGCAAAAAAGTATTTGTGCCTTTGTGGTTGGCCTGGTTGTAAGGGTAGCAATAGTGGTCTTGGGTCCATCATCGACCCAAATTGCCTACAATACAAATTGTTGGTAGATATGTTGTAGGGTCAGGACCTAGATCGTGAAATTTTATAGGATGTTCTAACTTGTAATATTGGGGTCTTGTAGCGGCCCTACAAAAATGTGTGATTTGAATTTTACAGGATATTTGTAACTTATAAGATTGGGATCTAATAGTGTAGTCTAAACATAAAAAGTGGGTGAAGTGCACAAGCGCATGCACACATTGTAGAATTGCGCAATCCGTGACCTCATCTACTAGTAGTGCCCTCCACCATCCTACATAGGATCTCAATTCTTACAGCTTTTGTGGTTAATGTGGTTTTATTTTAATTAATTAATTTTTTTAGATTATCTTTCTATTCTAATACACCTGATTGACTCATTAAAAGAAAATAAGTGAAGATAAATGAATTATTATAAATATGCCAATTGAAAATATGAGTATTTTTACTTAATAATATTTAATTAGTTTCTAAACAAGTACTTTTGGTCATAATCTATGGAATTATATATATATATATATATATATGTCAAATTTATGTATCACCAGAAACCTACCATTGCAATCAGCATGATAACATTGTCAGTGTTACCTGGAGTCATGCCAAGTTCTAGCATGCGAGATATTATGAGTTTTTGGAGAGCTAACTGTTGATCCAACCAGCTCTGAGGAAGTGGCCCACCCCATCTGTCAAACAAAAAATAGTTTTCTTACTAATTAGAGAAGGAAAATCTTCACATCCTTACCATGTTTTCATAATTAATGTAACTTTCGTTGGATAAGTTAAAACGACATCCATTCATTTCAGTAATACAAAAAACCTTCATTGGTTAAGTGCTTTATGTTTGATCCTGTTATTATTTGATGGCACATGACCAGAAACTATTGCACATCAACATGGTTTACTTTGTATTTATATTGCATTGAATCATTCATAGTCCCAATATTAGCAATTCACCACATTATCTAAAAGGTAACAAAATGATAAAAACTTAGAAATTTAACATTAGTGGCATATTATTTAGAGAAAAAATTGTGTTCAGCATGGATTACTTTTTACAATATACAGTGCATGCCCATAACTTCCATAAAACTCATGCATTACTTGATGTTATATTCTTAACAAATAATAGCTAACTCTTTCATAGAGTATACTACAAACAATAGACTTCGAAAAATTACTTATGCCTTTATTAACAAAGGTTCTAATATGGTGAATGGAGAAATATGACATTTAGTATCACCGAAACCTGTCAAAGTAAAAAATAAATTGGTCATGTGCCTATCACCTTAACATACCCATGTAAATTACCCATTCGAGCCCAAGCAAGGAAAGCAGGTCCCCCAAAGAAGTCCTTCAAATCTTCATCGCTAATATTAAAATTCTGTCACCAAAACACAATAATCAGAGAACCAGCCTGATCATTTTGCTTTTCTTTTTTCCCCCCTCTTTCCACCTAAAGTTGAAGTGCCTCATAAATTATTTTTTTGTTAAAAAACACAAGAAAAAAGAAAGAAAGAGAAAAAGTAATGCAATGGAAAGTCCAGTAGACACACATAAAAGATCAATATGACACACACAATCACGTGAAATATCCAAGTTGGAAACAAATCAGAAATGAGAGATCCTTGCAATCCCAAGATTTCAATATCAAAAGGTCATCAGGATATTCCGTATTCCCATTCCAAATTGGATATCTTTACATTGTGAGAATTTTTGGCAGGGAAATAGAAAAAAAACCATCGACATTCTCCTTAAATGACCCTGAATTTCTTTTTAAAAGAAGAAAATGCTAATACATACCCCAAAAGAAATTGGTATATTTAATATTTTCTTTCTTGAATTGCAAAACTTCTTCTGATATGACATATCTTATAATAACATCATCCAAAAACAAATATATTTATGTGCAAATTTTTATTTAAAATAAGAAGTACTCACAATGTATAGAATTTAAGCCATAAGACTGATGAAGGGATAATGGGTTATTCTAAAATAAGAGGAAATTTAAAGCCACAAACTTTTGGGTAAGGGAGATTAATGTTGTTTTATAAACCAGTTAGGGTTTTCCTGATTATTATTCAAAATTTGTTAAAGGTTTGTAATATTATCCCACAAAAGTATCCCACTGAATGAAAAAGCACCACAATAGCAACTTTCCTTTCCACCTGCAACATCATCAACAGTTCTTCTTAAGCTCAAATTGAAACAGAATTCACGTTCTTAAAGACAAGTGAAGAAAAATTGAAAGAAAAATTGAATTGGTAGTAGGCATAATAACATTTTACCTCGTAATTTTATAAATCAGAAGGAGCAAAAAGACTTAAAACTACTACTTCATATAAGATGGAAATATTGTGTTGCTGAAACAGAACAAGTACAGTACACTTGTAAAGAAAAGTCTGAAATGTTAAAAATTAAGAGAAATTCACTCCAATCGTGATTCCTGAGCAACATCCTAAAACAACCTAAAATCATCTTTCATAGCACCGGTGCAAAAGTAGTAAGACTAGAATTTTAAATTGTAACCAATAATAAAGATGGGAAACCTTAGACTGAAGTCATAAATAGAGATTATGTGCATCTATACTATTCTTTTCTTGAAGCTATTTATATTTCAGACACAATTACCTCTATTCACTCTAAAAAAGAACTCAACATGAGTTATTTACTAAGTAGATAATGGAAGACTGTATACAAAGTAAAATGATAGGAACAACCATTCACCTTAAAAACCTTTTGCCAAATGGCCTCTTGTCCATTAAATGCCAAGGGCAAGTTAATCCCTTGTAGTGCCATCCAGTCTATCTCTGTCTCCCACCTTTTCCAATCCCACCAAACATAAGAATCTAGAGAGAAAAATGAGTTAAGCAGAACCCAATATAGAAATATATACAGGTGTAGGACAGAGATCTTGATACTCACAACTGGAAGTAACAACATTCTGGTAGTAATTCAAAGGGACTGGACGCCGAACCATCACCCCCTCATCATTTACATGTGGCAAAGATCCAGGTCTAGGAACAGAAGCTAGCTGGATGCCACCAGTTTTTTCCCAAGAAATGTGAGCACCACACCAATACTTTAAATACCAGTGAAGAGCAGATGCAATTTCAACTGCTGTTGTACCCTTGATCCTGGTGGAAAATATAAGTTTATTAATAACATAAAACAGGCAACTAATGTCAAATCCAAACTTCTTATTCCCAAATTATTTCATCTTCCATGGATTCAGAGGGAAATTTATTCAAAAAAAAAATTACATGAAAAGAAAAAAATATACAAAGATCAAAAAGAACACATTGGATAAATGGAAGACTAACATAATTTATGCTTGTCTTTGATTTGCTTTCAACTATAATTTTGAAAACTAAACGAGGATGATTATGCTCATGAAACATTTCCCACATTTAGATGCATAAACAAAATTATGCATAATTCTGTTTTTAAAATTTGTGAATATCCATACAAAAACTCATAATATAAGCCTCAAAATTGAAAGTTTGAGATTTCAAAATTTAGCTCACAGGAATTGAATAACCAAATCTGCAATTCCCACGAGAAAGCTAAAAGAAATGGCCCACTTTCTGAAATTCATGCCAGAAAAAGAAGGATGGAATTCTCATAGTGGCCTCTTATATAGATTTTGACTTACTAGGCGTCAAGAAAGGATTTGTGTGTGAGATTATCAATTTTTTTCATTGATGTACAATTAAATTATTTATTGAGGGTCATAAGTTCTAGGCTTTTCTTACAAAATAGATCATTTAAGCGTAAGGAAAACTTTCACATTATAGAATTTGCATGAATACATTACTGCAACAGTTTCCTTCCTTTATTTATCCTCCTTAGATTCCCCTTTTTAATGTCATGGTTTTAATAGAGATCAAAGTTTTGCTTCATCAGTTCTCTTGTTGCTAGCAACAAGTAGAAAGACCACCCACTATTTCCAAGAAACAATACGAACTTGCCAACAGAGAACTATGCTACAATTTTCAAGGTTATTGATAATTTATTTTTTTCTTTTTGAGATCTAATTATGCCTAGGTTATTGCAATAAAATCTGCCCTTTATAAAGAGTGTCGTTAAAAGTTTTAACATATCACAAACAGGTGGATAGATTAGTAGATATTTCAATTATCATATGTTGTAAATGAATAACTAATGAGATGGACTAAATTTAAAGGTTGTGCAATATGTGAACAAATCTAAGTCTTCCTTGTTTTATGTTAAAAGAAAGCACGTACAGTATTTCTGGTCCTTCCCTATTTGAGATGTTCTTATTGCTTATCAAGAAGCAACTGTATCCAGCACAGACATCCTGAAAATAAAAATTCAATTAAAATTGTGTGCATTACAGTAGGGAGTAAGGATAATAAAATAAGAAGTCAATTATGCCAATTGAGAGCAACTGAGCAAGTAAAGAATCAAACAACAGTTTGTCTGACAATCATTAATTCTTGCTCATAGCTATCTTCCTTCCATTTAATTTTCACTGGCTCCATCATTAGCAAACTAGTGGTGCCTTCTCACCAGGATTATTTCAAGTAGATCAATGTCAGTCTTTTTTTATTGTCAAGAAGTTTTCAGAGAAATCTCTAGAATAAATTCATTCCACTTTTTAGGGCATTTGTTACTCGTTAATTGACACTGCATAAGTGAGAAAATGAAGTAGAGCCAAATTCATTGACACTCACTATAGACTAAATAAACACTACCACCAAGACACTTAGATAAATGAGTCAATGGACATTTATCCATAATTCCCCAATCAACTTGAAAATGCAATTACTTTCTTTTATCTGTTGAACTCTACAAGAACAAGTTCTCCCACATCTTAATCTAATATGTAAATTGATCATATATTATTTAGGTAAGGCTCTTCATAAATTCACCAAAAATGTTTTGCTCATTTGTTCTTCCGTTATAACAACATTACTTAGGTATTCTGATAAAAAATAGAGATAGAGATAGAGATGGAGAAGAGAGAGATAACCAAATGAATAAACTAAATAAGCAAAAGAAAAGAAAAGGCATTTCATTTAACAAATAGTAAAATCCTCGAAGAAGTCTGAATTAGGCATCACCCACAAAGTTTCTAAATACAATCTACCAGTCTCAGATTTCAATGCCTTTCCAAATGGGTATTCCACCAAACACCCTGAGACTAACTACAAGAACAAAAGCAAATAAAGAAAACAAACCAAAACAAAAGAAGGAGAATTTCATTCAGAAAAGTGTAAAATATTGAAACACTCCCAAATTAGACATCATCAACGAAATTTCCAACTACAAGCTACCAAGATCAGATGACAATGTCTTTCCAAATGGGTACTCAGCCAAACGACTCGACATCAACTTGATGAAAACCTCCCCAAAAAAAATCATTGACAGACAGAAAAAACCAATAAATAAATAAATAAAATTATGGGCATTGGTTCATAAAAAGTTTAAAAAAAAAAAAAAAAACCATAGCAGAGAAGTGAGAGTAAAGCAACCTTGGGAACTATCTTGAACTCAAAACTGGAGACATGGGTAGGCAGCAATCTCTGCAAAAGTGCCTTAGCTGCAGCTTCTTGTACATTGGAAGATGCCCTTTTACTGTCTAGCTTTCTCAGCAAAGCTTCAACTGCGTCTTCCTTCTGAGAGCAGAACGTGAATATAGGAATTGAAACCAAAATAACAAACATAAGAAGCAGATGTTGCCGATGATCCATGAGCTCCAGGTTGAAGAATCAGAAGTAGAGAAGAAGAAGAAAAGAGTTCAAGAAGACATGAAGAAAAGAGACGACGCTAACTACAAACAGATCAGAGAACCGTTTGGACTACTGAACTTAAAAAAAAAATATATATATATATATATGCCACATCATTCAACTCTTACTAAAATCTTACCTAGACTATCCTTCTAATTTTTATAGTTTATTGCACTAATTATAATATTTTATTTATAAAATATTTATTTTTTATATTTAAATTAAAATATATAATTATTCTAAATTTGCATTAAAAATTATTTATTTTATAATTATTTATTTAAAATATTAATTTTTAAATTATTTATTTTTAACATATCACTTTTTATTTTAAAAACTTATTTAAAAAATTTTATTAAAAAAATTTAAAAATAAATTTATTGATTTAAAAATATATATTACTTATTTAAAAAATAATGATTTATTTTTAATATATTATTTAGAATTAAAATTTATTTATTTAAAAAATTATTTTGAAATGATTTTACTTTTATTTAACTTAAAATAAATTTATTTATATTTTTATATCAACCCATTAAATATATATGGTTTATAATATTTCATTACATAGTTTTTCATAGTACATGTTATTCATATTTAAAATTATTAATTTAAAATATTATATTTAGCATTATTTATTTTTTAAATATCACTTTATTATTAAAAAATTAATAAAATTAAT
>JAJIYU010010778.1:0-15799 GCA_030144865.1 Tinospora cordifolia
TGCTCCAGAGTTGCACATCAGTAAATTATATATTTATGTTTAAGATTTGATATCCAATAACAGAAAGACACAAGAAGTTCAAAGTTTGAATGCTCAAAGGACCTGTGAGAGAGAGAGAGAGAGAGAGAGAGAGAGAGAGAGAGAGAGAGTAACCTTGACAGCTGGACTAGAACCAGTTCGAGCATCCCATAGTATAAGACAAGAATCATCACCTACACTGCAAAACTCCTGTGCACTTCACAAGGGAAAAAAAAAAGACTTCTCAAGATAATTACCACTAGAATCAAATAACAGATTGCACTAACTGTAAACAAGTAGTAAAAAGGGAGAAAAGAAAGGAAACAAAAATTGTGTTGATGATCAGAAATTAGACAAAGATCACATCTGAAAATAAAAATAAACTCTATATATATATATATATATATATCCACAAAAGAATAACAGGAATCAGAGATTAAGCTTGATTTGTGAAAAAAAAAAACAAAAAGGATATGCCACATGAGGGAAAAAGCTTTTACTCCACATTACGACATCATTGAACCTATCTATATCTCTAGAACCAATCAGTTGAGTATGATATTTCTAGTCACCTTGAAGGACAAAACTGCACATCTTCAACGGTGTCCTCGTGCCCTTGGTACAAACCACGTGGTCCAACAGTAGGACTCTCTGTGCCACCAGTCTTACTGGGCTGCTTTATGCTTGAACTCCCAGAGCCAGGAGACTTTGACTCTGTTGTTGAAGAGGAAATATGATCCTCTATGCTCCACAAAACAACTAACTTGTCTTTGCCTGTCATTTAGAGAGATGTAAGTAAGAATTTACTCAATACGAAGTCATTACAAGGTCAACATGGTGGAGGTTCTCAAATTCAAGACTGAAGAACAAGAACACTTTGATGATTTTTCTTCACAGCCCTAATCCCAACAAACTTCTCAAAGTGATCAATGTGAATTCTCATTACAAACTAACCGTACAGGATTTAATTCTCCGAAAATGCAGACAATCAATCATTGCTCAACTACAACCAAGTAACGCTATCAGCTTACAGCCCAAAATATGTTGCTTTGGTACTTTACTGCACTATTTTTATTTTTTTATTTTTTGACAAAGAAGAAAAAAGAAAGAAAAGAAAAAGAAAAAGAAAAGCCATGAAACAAATAAAACTAAAAGCAGATTAAGAATTTACAAATGTTCAACTTGCAGGCAGCCTAACAAGCATACGCAAACAATAACACCCTGTGCCTAACCAAGATGATGAAAAGCCCTTATTCGTCTGCCTTTTTGTACCTTTATTTGATCATTTTGTTTGCTTTTTTGCTCCAATTTTTCAACAAACAGGTCTTCCTTCTCTGTTTTCTTTTTCTCTCTATCCAATTACCTTTTTTTTTTCTCCTTTGAAAAAAGTTAGACTGTTTACTTACCATAACTTATGGTTGTTGTCAAAGTTGTAAACATTAAACTGCATTCAAAATAAGTTCCATTTCAATTAAACCATTCACTTTATGGTTTTCATGGTTTAGTATTCTTCAATATCAAGGCTTACAATGGCAAATTGGCCACCGCATCATTTTTAATTTTGTTATTATCTGTGAACTAATTTCCACTTTAGTTAGGGTCCAATAGTCACTTGGGGCCTTGGCCAAACTTGACTGCACCTTGCATTGTGAAGCCCCTCTTATATTAAGTGCATTTTTAACCATACAGACATCAACTTACCTGCAATAGTGTGTCGTACAGTGCTATCATCAAACTCTATTTCCACAATCACAAACCAAATATACCAAGATATAGCACAATCACCCCAATCGAACCCTCTTTGATAAGAAAAGACACAAGAATCTCAGTAGCATTAAGCTGAGCACCAAACAAAAGAGGATATTGGAAAGGAACCAGACCAGATATGTTGAATCATTTGATTTGTAGACACCGTTACTATTTGTCAATTACAACTTCACAAGATCCCTTTCACTGAGAATCTTAACAAAAGTAGCATAGCCAACATTGTGAAAAAATCACTTAGGCAGCAACTAGGTCATTTCCAACGCAATTGTCTTGCAGCTATTAGAATCTTCTGTATAATTTATATGGTTTTAAGCATTTCATAATCATTTGGAGAAATATCAAGGTGGTCAAAAAGGAAAGCATTTCATCTTTTCAACATTTATGCATGCATACTAAAGCAAGAAAGACTGATCTGATTCCTAAAATTAAAATATTTTTTTAAAGAATTTACCAAATAAACATAATAAATTATTGAGACTTTTTGACGATGACATCTTTAGTCCCTGAATTATTACTTTAGGAATATAAGATTCTAAAATCTTTGCTTAGAACATGAGCATATTGTATGCGCAAAAATATATATACATTATATACATTGTATACATACATACACACATCATATACATTATGCAACTTATTTGACACAACTGCTAAGGTGGCACCATAGTTAACGGAGGGACACAGACATAATTCTGGAAACTTACTTTCCAACATGGAGATAATGTTGTGCACATCCTCCCTTCTGTAAACCTCACAAAGGTGGGAGCGTCATGCACTTGGTATGTCCTTTTTCTACTATGGAATTAATCTACTTTTATCATCCATCCCACAACACCAGTACCTCGCCCATGTGAGGGACCATTAATCACCAATGCATCACATTGACGGTTCGATGGTCGTAAACCAGGCATAGCAAAGAAGAAAACCAAAGCAAAAAGGAACACATGATCCCAACCGAAGTTGACACGAGATCAAGAACTTGAGAAATAAAGGCCGCCAGTGACTGTGTGTGGACTAATTTAGTGTATTAAAACACGTTAAATTTCTGAAGATCCAAAGAAGTTCCACAGATTTTCCGTAACTTCCACAGTATTTACATTATATGAGAAAATGGCAGCTATTTACTCAATCATCAAGAGACCTAGTTTGATTTATCTCAGCAAAGCCTTAGCAACTACATTTCCTCCACTTTCTAGAAGGGTTAAATCTATAATTACACTAGATGTCCATCCATATAATTTTAAGTCTTCCTTTTTCTCTATCATTACTATTAATTTTCAATATATCAGTCTTCCTAATTACTGCATTTAATGATTTTTGTTTTGTAGCCGAACTATCATAAACCATTTCATCTCACTCACCAAGATTCTTAAACAAAATATTTCTATTTAAAAACTGATCATAACAACCCAAAAAATAATAACTCAGGCACATTACTTTTTCAATATTTCCTAAATGTTATGCTCTGAATTCTTTCATAGCATCAAAGGATCTCCACTAAAGAACCTTGTTCTTAGGAAAGCCTTAAGGCAAAGATCATATAGAGTGAAATGCCATAACTCAAAAAACATAAATCAATAAATTATGAAAGATATACTCTTAATTCAACAAATGTACACACACAAGTAAGTAGCCATTAGTATTCGCTGACAAAATGCCACATGAATATTAGTGCAAGTGCATATCATTTATTCTAAAATACAAAATTTGTACTTGCACACAATTCATGTTTGTTAACGTGTCAATATATGAACAGACAAACAACCATGCAACACCAACCAGCAATTATTTATTCAAAGAATATGCGTGTCCTTATTTTTAATGGTAAATATTCTTTTTTCTAATTTCCTTTCAAGGTTCAAATGCATGGCAAAGATAGCTTTCTAACCTCCAGAAAGCACATAGGGATCAGTTGGGCACATGGCAAGTGCAAATTCAGCATTATCTTGATGGCCACTTAATATCTGCAAAATGATGAAGAAACATGGTCAGTTGGTGCCACAACTTTAAAAGGAAAGGAAGATCAATCCACCAATGTGTAAAGATAGACGTGTAAGCGATTTAAATTGTAAGTCTTGCACAAAACTAGTAGCAAATTGCTAAAACCTTCACTTCGTCCACTGATGTTTAGGGAAAAGAGAAAGACAACAGCAAAACAGGAAAAAGAAGAAAAGCGAGTATGTGAAAGAATCCTCTACAGCCAAAAATTAAGAATTGAAGTCAACTACAAGAAGAAACAATTGGGAATTCTGGAAAACCTAACCAAATCAGGGCGAGAATCAGCAGCTCCCAGGACAGCATGACGATTAGGTTGAGCCTCAACATCCCAAATAAGTACCTGAGCAACAGATGAAAGAACAAAGCAGGACCTTCATGTGACAATTTTGTGAATGAACTCTAGCATAAGCCATAAGCCATGAACTGTAGGACCTAGCTATCATGTTATAGTAGATATCAAGAGAAAATGGTAAAACACAAAAATCTTACATCAGGACTGTCAGTATGTGTTGCCACAATCTTACTGTTCTGTGGCAGCTCCCTGATTCTGTTGACCTGCAAGCAAGACAGATTGAATGAGCAGCTTGAAAATATATTTAAAATGCAAGGGTAGGAATAATGCCTCTATCCCATTTCTTTTCTTCAGACAATTAGGCATTACTAAGTGGGAGGCACAACTAACGGGGTATCCTTTGTGTAGTGACACATAAACCTCAAAATCGACACTATTCACAAAGCCAAAACTGCTTAAATCATGATTAGCTATTTTTTCAAATGTACCAAAATTACCCATCATCTAAAACTGAAAATCAAAATTAAATAAAATGAAAATAAAATTTCAGGGCAGTTTGATAACAACCCATAAAAACTATTTATCAATTTCATCAACACAAACAGAACTGTTGTACTGACTCAGAAGTAACCGATCTCTACACCTCTTTCCCATCAACACATTGGGAAGTCAATTATTGCACTGTTGCAAAACCAGAGGGCTAAAACTGAGAATCTCTGCCCAATTCCAACCAAGCTCAACAAGTTCTCCATCACTGACAAATATCTTGAATCACAAGGCTTAAATCCTCATGGTCCCCCTCAATTTGGAACCCTAATATCACCTTCGTAGCCATGAAGTCTTATGGCGCAATCTGAAGAAGAGAAAAGTGGAGTTCTTTTCTTTTGTTTTTTTTTCACCAGTAGGTAATAGTGGAGTTATTGAGCGCAAACATGTGAAGAGGCTGGTAAAGTTTTTTTTTTTTTTTCTTTTTAATCTTCTATTGTTTTTATGTACATTTGTAACTTATTTGGAGAATAGGTTTACTTTAAGTCTTAGAATAAACATATACACTCATAAAGTTCTTTTTTTTTTTTTTTGCTATTAACTATGATTTCATCAATTGAAAATTAAATAAAATTTAGAATAGTAATTATAAAGCCAATTTTATTGAGTGTATTATTATGATGTACTCTTAAAATATTTGGGTTAAAGTCATAATTTTCTAATTATCCTCCTATTTTCAGATGTTATGTTTCTATGTATCAAAATAAGAAACCTTGAGAAACTTAACAAATAACATGAAACAACTTTAGGTACTGCCACTTCGGCGTTTTCATGATCTCTAGAAACTTTTGAAGTTTTTTTTAAAAAAAAAAAAAAATAGATTATATTAATGGTACACCTTGCAATGAACTCGTGTCTCATAGAAATAGTTGGCATTAGTAGTTAACATAGTAATGTATGTGCAATCCATAGGAAGTTTGCACATTTCAGCTCCAAAACTTCAAACTATCTTAAATAAACAATAAGATAAAACAACATAGTAACCCTTTCAAGATGCAGGTTATTACTACTTTTTCGTCCATCCAATTCAATTTATTAGTTTCGCTAAAAACCATCCAATTTCACAAAATAAAACAAATGAGAGAGCAAGGATAATGAAAGCTAACAATACAACACCATGTTTACAACTTTTTGGGACTTTGAAAAGAATATCAAAAGACACCTCAAAAACTAATTCAATAAATTAAACTTTCATCAAATCAAGAAAAAGAAAATAATATCTAATAAAGATAACAACTATGTCAGAAGCTATAGTCTAAACCAGGAAAGCATTAATATAGGAAGCTCATAACATGTATATGAACCTCTTGGTGAGAAGAAACAAATATATTTTTGAATTACCTCCCCTGGATGTATAATGGTTTTGAACTTCTTCACAAAGGGAGAACGAGCTTCTTCATTAAACTGCGAAAAGGTAAATAATAAAAACTAGTGACCACAATTCGTTAAAAAAAATAGGCAGTTTAATCACTTAAAAATGCTAAGTAAAGCAATAACCTGGGAAATATGCTCAGCAGCAGCAACCCTTGGCTTTACTACTTCACAGTTTGCTATGACTAGGGTATTAGGGACACTTCCATCAGTCTGGTAAGAAAAGGGATGTAAACAACACATAAGTGTCAATAAAACTTCTAGTCTTGGTAAATAAAGTGCACAAGCATTAAATTAGAACTCTAAATCTAAGACTCAGTAGGATGAAACTCAACATGCAAAGACGAGAACACAGACAGTGAGTTTGGCACGCAGAATTACATGGAATTGGCTAAATATAGTTTCAATCCTGTGTTTCGCAATGAAGGGGATGGAATTACAAATACTCCATCCCCATCAAATTATTCTGTTGCAGATCCTTTTTTTTAATTCTTCTTCTTCTTCCCCTTCAACTAAAAAAAATCCAATTTTGCAAAACCAGCAGTCACTGGTTTTGTGACCTGCAAAAAACAACCAGCATTTGCTGGTTTGTAGCAATTTTTTTATGTTATTTAAAATTTTTTAAATTTCATTATTAAAAACAATTTATTATTTTATTTCTTACAATCCCAAATATACTACCAAATGTAGAATTACTTCATTTTTAATCCCCTCACATCCTATTGAATTCAATCCAACTAAATCCCATGATAAAAATCAAATCTACCCTTTTTCATCAATAAACAAGAGAGATTTTAATTACCAATTTAGGTTAATCAAACAAGGTCTCAAGTTAAGCTCTGTGAATGTAAAGACTCCTAATCAAGGAACAAAAATTCGACTTCGTCCCAGACTTCGACCTTTGAAAATTAGAATTAATTCGAAGAGTTCGAGAAATTCGAAAGAATTTTTGTAAAAATTTACCAAGTTAGAAAAATTCAAAAAAAATACTATGTAAGTGCTAAAAAATGGACAATTTTTTTATTATAAATACCAAAAACAAACATAATAAATATATTTTACATATAAAAGTATACATGTAATAGTTTTGAATATGTATTTTAACATTAACAATTTTTTATGCACATCACATGTATTAACTTAAAATTGTTAGAGAAAAGAAAGAAACAAAAAAAATTTATTGTCAAACCCTAATGGTCTTGCAAACATAAACCTTGATTTTCCTTTCTCTTTATTTTCTCAACGTCTCTTCTCTTAGGCTTTTAGCTTATTTTTCTCTTATTACTCTTCTCTCTATCGTCTCTTCTTCTAAGTTATAGTTTGTTCTTCTTTCTCTTTGTGCACCACATAAATTCTTTCATTAAAAATGCTCTTTTTCACGACTTTTCTACAATTTTTTTCTACAAAAATCTTCAAAACTTCAATTTTAAGTGAATTTCGCTGATTTTTTGAAGATTTCGACGAAATTTTCTAATTTTATAATTAGCGGTGAACTTCGTTTCGATTGTCCAAATTACCTAATTAATTCGGCTAATTTCGACAAACTTCGGCTAATTTTCATACCGTGCTCCTAATGGAGAGTTTTTTCCTGTTTGGGATGTGACCATGCTCGACTCTAGATTAGTTGGATCACAATGTGAATACCAAATACCAAGGGGTCTGCAACCAAAAAAAAAAGGTGGGGAAGAAATCAACAAGCTTACAAGGTGAACAAGGCATTTTGGGCATTTTTTTTTTTTGGGGACATTGAATATTAGAATAAAGGCATTGTTCAAAGTGCTTACTGTGATTGAAAGGGTAAAATTATTTTTTAAGCCAACCAAAAGACCTTCCAAAAAGAACAACATACAGAGAAACTTGGAGACATCACGCTCTCATGGAATCTAAACTACATGGAACTAATTTTCAAATCAAGTTTCATACCAATGCCCAAGATTAAAATTGAATTCTCTAAAAGGTGAGGAAAAGATGGGAGTGCTTCCTTCAGTGGTGGATATTTTCAATTACCCCTACATTTTGGACCTTTTTTTGGATAATTCTAAGGTACTACAACAATTTAGGGTTTACAGGTGTGTTGTTTCGCAATAGTTTGGTCCATATGAAAAGAGAGGATATCTTCTTGAAAACCATACAAAGGATGTTGGAGCATTTTAGACAAACTCTTTTTTCTTCACTTCTTTTTGGCTTAGCACCAGTGATCAAGCAAGGGGTTTGCCTCTAGGGGGGTTATTCAAAGCTTGGCAACCAATTAGTCTTTACTATATACATATATAGTACTTAGCACTAAAGTTTTATTATTTTTACAATACACTTCTGATTTCTTGTCAAAATAATTGAATTTCAAATTGTATGTCAATTTGAAATAGCTTTATACTTAATACACTTCTCGTTTCTTGTCAAAATAATTGAACTCAAATTGCATGTTAGTCTGATTATGACTTTTAATTCGCAGAGGATTCTACTTTTATTCCAATTTCCAAAAAAGATATTTAGCTACAAAAAAAAAATTATTAAAAAATCAATTTAACAATTATAACCCTCTTGGGCCTTATTTAAATAACTAAATTCTTTTAGGAAGTGCTAAATTTCGTCATTAAAAAACACTACTACTATAAATCCCACAAATACAACATTTTCTCTTAAACAAATTGGTATCAAGAAGCTTATTCTTTTAGGCTATTTTCCCTTCCAAATCATGTATCTGATGTTTGAAGTTTGGGAAAATTATAGCTTTCCGGCTATTTGCCAATTTACAATGTTTTTTATTAATTTTGTTAAATTCTTTTATATTTTGCTTTTCATACAACATTGGCATTTTTAGGACCATTTAGCCAAAATGGTGTTGCAAATACATTTAGGTAATAATAAAATTTACATGTAAAATATCTCATGCATATTTACATACAACACCACATCATCAAAGTAAATTCTTTTGACTACATTCCACACTCTTCAATTTTGTGCACAAAATGCCACAAAAAATTATAGAACACTACGTGTCAAATATAATGAAAGTAAATGATTTTTATCAGCCATATTTGATATAATATTTATGACAAGAAGGAAAAATATCTGTTGCAATACAATGAAATAAAGCATAAAAAGATAAAATTAAACTTGGAAAATAGTAAAAAGAAACAACTAGCCAAAAAAAATACACATACAACCTAGAATTGAACTTTTTTACAATGTTTAAGCTCTACAATCACATATCTAAAAATATGATGAAAAGAACTTTATACTTCATATACTTTTACTAACACCCTTAGATTAGTGATTTTTTTTTTTTTGGACGAGTTCATCTGTCTTGAACGAACTACATACTAACTTGATGTGGCATTAAAAACATTAATTTCATGCTTGTCTTAACATAGATTGTTGGGAAATCAAACTTTTCCAAAATTTGTAGGAGACACATGGATGGGGTGGTCTAGGGAGCATTCAACAATTGTGGATTGGCTAGCTCCCAACTTTGGCCTTGTCTTAAACCCCTTTTCAGTGCTTCCAAGATCATTAGAACTCTAGAATCCATGCTATTTTCTCTAGGCTTATTGAAAAGCGTATAGATCAACAAAAGAATGTGATATTATAAACTTAAAACATCAATAAAAATTTCTACAAGGACTTGAAATAACCGCAACCTCAGATTTCCAAACCCGAATTGACATTGCTCTTTAGCACATTAATCTAATGAGCAATTTGGTTTAATTAGCTCAAACCATCTTTGGGTCAAATAAAGACGTATTCAATTAATTATCTGTCTTATAAAACATAGCTCATTGGCTCCAACAACCATTTAGACACCAACCACATACACCCATTCCCAGAAGTGACAAAAAGACATCATGTGAAGTTTGGAACAATGTTATAGACTTAAGTTTTACAAAAATGAACAAATCCTTAAAGTTAACATTCCGAGTTACAATTAATGATTCAAAGATATGCAAAATAAACCCCAAAGAAAAGAAAGAAATAGAAATAAAAAAAAGGAGAAAACATGCCTGTTCAGAGAGGTACAGGCGCTGACGATTCTTGTATGTAGCTTGCTCTAACTGAGGGCCCCACCTACGTTTTCAAATAAAAATAAATACAAATCCAAAACCCAAGGAAGATTTTTTTTTTTAATGAAAAAAAAAATGCAATGGCAAAAGCAGTTCAAGCAAAAATCAAGTGATGAATATATTAGCTACAAAAATCCCAACAAAAAGGAACTCAAGAGGAATGAAACATCTACACTGAAATCAGAGTTCTCAAACACTACATAATGAATAATACTAATAATACAGATACTCGTCCTAGCATTTCCTAGGATGTTTATGCATATTTTTTTTTATAATACTCACATCCATGTCAAGTAAAAAGTAAGAAAAACATTCAATCATACTAAACATCAAAAGCTTAGCATCAAAAGTTTAGCATCAGCACATTCAATCATACTAAACATCTTTCCATTAATAGAATTAAAAAAAAAGTGATAATAACAAAAAATTCCTCACCCAGAAGCTACAAATTGCAAAGAAAACCACAACCACCGAACACTGAACTTCCTCATTTTCTCGTATCCGTGACACGTAAAAATTAAGAAAAAATGTGAAAAAATATTCATCAAAAGCTTAGAATCAGTATAAACGATCACCCTGAAACTAACACTTGTCAAGAAAACCATAACCACCGAACATAGACCTTGATCATTTTCTCGTGTCCATGACATGTAAAACGAATAAAAATTATAAAAAAAAAAAAAACAGTGAAGAACTTTCATCAAAAGCTTTTAACATCAGTACCAACTGACACTGAACATCGAACAACAAAAGAACTACTACTTTCCAGAAAATCTCAACAACGAAACACACGGAACTTCCTCATTTTCTTGTACTAATCTCTGGAACTCACATAAAACCCTAGAAAATGTTTTTTTTTTTCTTTTATTTATAGGAGTTCATCTTCTTTGGATAGAAATCAAGTCAACTTGAGAACATATAAAAGAGAATTTAAAAGTTAAAAAGAAGCGAAAAGAAAAACCCCAGAAAGACCTGCAGGAGAGGGATGGCCAGACGAGGTTGTGATTGGCGAGCCAGTCGTAGAGAACGGGAACAAGTGATTTCCATTGCGTGTATCTTTCGTCCACCGATGGCCCTGCTCCTTTCCCTCTTTCCCTCATTATTCTTCTTCTTCTTCTTCCTCCTCTTCTTCCTCTGCTACTTCTACTACTTTCTATCCCAAACACGCGGAGCTTTTGTTTACAGTCTGCAGTGTACTCTCTGGAGAGACCGACCACACCAAGGACAAATGAAATTCGGGTGATTTCATTTTAATTTCACCTTAATTTTGTTTACGGCTCACACATGACAGACCTCAACTTTAGGGCACCTTAATGCCCAAATGGGCTTGGCGAGCTATCCACATTAATTTTAAAATAAATAAATAAATAAATAAATAATTAGAACATTTAGCACTTGATCTGCATCGAACACTCAACGCTCTGATACTACCTAAACATGCCCAAATAGACATTATTAATACCCTTAGAGATTAGTTTTTTTTTTTTTTAATCACAAGATGCCTTTGCATGATTATTTTTTCTAGAAACATTTTCATAGACAATTTATATTTTTCATGTTTAGTGGCAAAGAAGGTCAAAAAGTTTTCAAGGCCATCATTTTCTCTTTATAATTTTCACTAAAAAAAGCTACATTTAATAGTTAAGAAAGTTTTTCTTATAAAAATTTTATTATAATTGTTTAGTTAAACATTAGAATATGTTGTAGAAGTTTGTTAATAGTTAATTATTTTTCATATTAGAGTAAGTCCTATAGTGCCATAGGACAAGTGTTGGCAAAGTTGTATCACCAAGGATACGATTCTCGACCTATACGCCATGTTTGGTATATAAGATAGGAATAGGATAGGACAAAACATTATCCTAATCTAATGTTTGAGACTATATAGGATAGGACAAAAAATTGTCTGAGCCCACTTAATTATCCTATGTTATAAAATAGTGGGGTTGAGTTATTCCACCCAAAAAAAATTAACTTTTATTAAAAAAAATATTTTTAAAAATATTTTTATCTTATCTTATCTTATCCTATCCCACCAAAATAGTCATATCATATCCTATGCACCAAACGGGCCCATACTCCCTTTTGGTGTCAACATGAGAAGTTGTACTTATGAGAATAAAGCCCAAGTGCATATAGTAAGAAGGAATCAATCAAAGCATTCATGTAAAGATATGGTATACCTGTGAACACAATAAGAGGATTATACCCTATTGATTTTGAGTGACATGCAAAGATAAGGAGAATCATAAGGATCAAGCAAGATGACCACTCTTTGTCAATCCTAATCTGTATGCTGCAAAAGAAGAGCAAAATGACAATCGACACAATGACAAGCTCGATATGGTGATAATTCCCGTCGACCTCAAAAAACTTATTTATATATTAATGAAATATGAAGATGAACTTTGTAAAACAAGCATTCCTTATCAACATCATGGAACTCATGTGTGTCCAAAAAAGCTACTATGACAAGCATGGTTGAACAACCATTTCATATTGAGACCTTCCAACACTTATATGTGTTTCCATGACCAAACAACAAGCTCAGTAAGATGATTGTCCCAGATTGGGCTTGCATGACTTGTGCAAGTTAGTGAAGAGAAGAACAAGGTCGACACAATGATTGCCCCTCCTCAACCTCAAAATCATGAAAATGTTCACCAACTCAAATTGGTGATACACGCTAGTACAACTCTTGAAATAGTACAAACATTGTTATATACCACCAAAGGCAACACAACATCTAGTTTAACATGTTTGTTATCAATCTTTCAATTGTGCATGTATAAGTCGGTTAACATGTCACTCAACTCAACACCTTCTTGTCCAACTGCACGCTAATCACATCAATGACAACTATCTTTACAAAAACCAAATCAACATCATTGGTCAAGTCATATTTGCATCATGATGCAAACATGACTGGGGAATTCATGTTAGACCAAAACACATTGAATTCTAGTCGGACATGCACACAAATTGGGTGGATTACATTGAACCAACAACAAGGAAAAGCAAGAAGACTCAAGCCAAAGCCAACCACCCAAGTTGGCAGTGCCAACCTCCAAACTAGTAGTACAAACCTTTAAGTTGGTAATGCCAACCTCTTGGTCAAAATTTCGACACTAGCATCTTAAGACATTCTAATAGTTGCTCTACTCAACCTTTTTTGGGGGGAGATTTTCAACTATATTTTTTATGATTTCATGATATTTTATAGGACTTTGTTTAGGATGAAACTTCTATTGAGATATTAGAATCTCTTAAAGTGCCATAACTTGACCAATTACAACTACTATTTCCGAGGACATCTATTGCTTTATAAACAAGTTATTATGCCACAAATCTAAGTTACATCAATTTTTTATGTGCTTAGATCTATTCATCCTCTCAAATTATCTACTTATAAGCTCATCTAACTTAGACATTAAGGAGCCTTTACCTAACAAGATATTGATGTTTTTACTGTAGTTAGCAGTATCTTCTTTAGGGTTTTTTTTTTAATATGTTGGTTAATTTTTGATCCATCAATATTCAAATACATTTGTAGAGAATTTAATAATATATGAAAAACAATGAGATTGAAAAGTTAGGGCATGGAAGTAGACACAATCATTCTTTTTCATAATCTTTACCAAGTAAAATAGTTTAGGAGTGGAAATAACTAAATAAATTTTCTACCCACGAAAGTAAATCTTTAAGCCAAATTATATTAAAAAGTAGTATTCTTAAAAAATAAGTATTTGTTATTAAAAAATAAAAGAGAATTAAAGTTTTAAGGGATGAAAAGGTAAAATGCAAACTCTACACACGATATTTTATAAAATTAATTATATACAATACAAAGTATAATGTATGAAATTTAATACAAAAATTAACAAAAATATGGCAAAGCACATATGCAAGCAAAGCAAAATCTAAATATTACCCAAGATTTTTCAAGAAAAATGGAGAAATTTCCCTCTTAGTCATAGCAAAAATTAAGCCTTTCATAAACTTGAAAAACATACAACAACAAAAACGAAAGAAAGGAAAAAAAATGAGACATAGAGAAAACCTTGAAGTGATTTTTTTTAAAAGGTTCAAATAAATGATCAAATAATTCAATGGCCGAATAAGATATGGTTTAAAGGCAACATGGAAGAAATGGTAGATGGATATTCATAGTAAAAAAACACAAGGAAGCTCGTACAATAGGAATGAAGGAAGGTGATGATGTGTAAGAAATATTTTTTCCTATAGCAATTATGAGAAAAAGAGGGACGGAGAGAAAAACAAGAGGGGCTAACGACATACTCAAAGAAAAACTAAAGTATGTAGATCATTGCAAAACTACTTCAGTAATTAATATTAACCTTAGTTATTTCAAAAATTCAAATTCACGTTTAGATTATTGTTGAGATTTATAACAAGATGATGATGAATGATAAACATGTCTCCATATATCCTTCTTAATTCAAAATTCATCTATTTTTGGTCTTTATCATAGATACATTTCAAAATTTACAAAAATTTTACTCAAATGATATATGAATAAGATGATGTCATACGTCATAAAATTAAATAGAGTAATGTTTCGACACAATTAATGATCTCGAAACTCATAAGCTCGCATACACTAATTTGATAAATCTCTTATGACATCTATTTTATTACAATTAACTGAATACCATAACACTAAATTAAACCATAACTTGCTGATGAAATGCATGTGATTTGATAATTAATTCACTTATTTCTTTGCAAATGTATGAGTTTTTGTAAAGAAAAATCAAATACATTTTTACTATTAATTATTGAATAACGAGTATTATAATATAATTATGCTCAATGAGCCTAATCAAATTGCAACCTACCATTTTTGTTACATGAAATGAGTACTAACTCGTGGTCGTGGAGATGAAAGCTAAGCTACTTCTTTTTTTTTTTTTAATAATTGGTGCGTAGAAATATTGAAAAAAAAAGACTTTTTTTAAAAAAATTTATTGGTATGAATATATTATTAAAGAAAAAGAAAATTAAGAAGTTTGGGTTCACACGATACAAGCGTGATATCTGAATCAACTTTTGGGCACATCACACTCAAAAAACATGCTAGGTGGGAATTAAATTGAATTATATGTTTTACAATTTAACCAATTTTTTTTCCAAAAAGAATAAAAGAATAATAATATCAACATATGTGCTAATTTTTAATAATATATTATACAATTTATAGACAAAAATTTAATGAATTGTTTGAAGTTATTCAGAATTTTAGATATATTAAATATAAGTTATGATTAATTCTATAATCCTCATTTTTTTTTTCATTATTGACAGCAGGTGACAGAAAGCTGAAAAGTGCTAATCACTTTTTTTTTGTGGGTTCCCCTGCAGGTGCTCTCCCGTAACTTTAATGTGCTCCTTGAGACTAATTTCCGTCCACCCTCAAACGCTATCATTTGGGGTGTGAAACAAAAATACATTTGTCATATATCTTTAGACATGTAAATTATACACCCAATAGACATCAACATATACTTTCATTACTTTAGATTATCAAGTTTTTTTTTTAAAAATGTTAATTTAATTATTGCAATTATTTAATTATTAAGAATAAAATATAATAATAGGTGTTAGATTATAGCCCGATGACAGCCCTGAGTCACCTTTATATATAGAAATTTTCAAAAAAATTAGAGCTTTTAATTCACCTTGTAAATTTTGTACGTGATTGAATTTTTTATATTTTTTATTTAAG